>JALPQI010009292.1:0-44583 GCA_025490895.1 Thaumatotibia leucotreta
TGCCCGAAACGTCAGGACAATATTAAACGTAAGTTTACGCGATTAAGACCCGTTTGTCGTTGAAATATGAGTGATAATATTGAAATTTTGAATCAATATATTGAATATTGTTCATCGTATAATCTAAACATATAAAAAGCAAGTAATTATGTACTTAAGCACATATTTCACAAAGTTCTAATAAAGCAGCGTTCATTGAACTCAAGTTATAATAAAAACGAACCACCTACCTACAGCTAAATACACTCTTGGTATATGTTAATTACGATAAAAAAGGCAGTAAGGCTAAATTATTCAGCTAAAATTTTTGGGAATGTAATAAAATCTGGGTAAGTCTCATTCCTCGCGAAGACAAAGGGAAAATATGTAAAAACGACCTTGCTAAGTCAACTTTACTTAATGGATACATTTATGAATAAAAATTCCTGATACTTAACAAACAACTTGAAGCGCTATGAAATTATGCAATGCGTATTTGTCTACGAATTCGTTAAGTATTTCATGTATTTTTTGCAAAGATTCATATTGGTAAATGATTTTCGCATGACAAATTATCACAACTTCCTTGCAATTCATGTACTTGTATGAAAATGATAAATCTTATAATTATGATTCGAGCGCCAAACATTATTTGATAAAAGATTGATGATGGGCAGCAGCGTCATCATAGTGGACACATTACTACGATCGCCAATCCGCGTGCCCAGCGTAGCGATTGTGGGTATTTTCCTCCTAATGAGTTAAACGCATAGTTAATAGGAGAGGCCTACGTCCAGCAGTGGACTATCATGGGCTGATGATGACGATGATGATGATATTGTAATTTGTAACCCATGCAGCGTAATGCCACATGTGTTGGTTGTTGTACTGACTACGAAACATTTTCGCTACAAAGCGAAAATAAACCCAATGATATCGCTACGACGTAGCGCTACTAGCGATCGTAGCAATTTACACATAGTTATTACCTATGAAATTGGCGTTTTGTATGGAGAATTTCTTGAAAAGTCTATGTTCCTTACAATTAATTTTGTGTAATTTTTTATAAATAGCGTTTAAGGAAAAAAAACAGTTGTGATATAACAAAAAATATAATCCAAGTTACTCTTAACATAATAACATTTTCAAACCAACTAAAGTCTATGCCCAAAAACTCCAATTTCGTAGGTAATGACCCAATACTAAACTCGCGGTTAAAGAATACGGGTCAGGTGTAATTTTTCATAGAAAATACTTCAAATGGGTTGATTTACATTCTGGAAAATTTCAATAGGTAGAATACTTTTTAACATCAGATTATATTGACATTTTCCAGAATTAAATATCCAATCCAAAAATGGTCATAGACTAATTTCTGCAGGCTAAACTTTTGAGTGTTTAAGAAAAACACCTTAAATGCAAGAAAACTTTTTAATCGTGTTGTCTGACGGTAAAGTTACACGTTTTATGAATTCGGTGAAAAAATCAAAGAAATTCCAATGTAATTTAATATTAAATTCCACTTATACTGTGATCATACTGATCATATTCATAAACTTCGGAGCAATTTTCATATGGTCCTTTCCAGTGCCTTTTCTTTAAGACCCTGATTCGACACGACGTCAAGTTATTCTTTCACTTGGTCCATGTACGATTGTACGCCCTTCTCGGCCTTCCTCTTTTCCTCTTCCCCTCTACTTTTCCTTCTATTATGGTCTTAATTAATTCGTCGTGTCGCACCTACTTATGCTATTTAAAAAACTTATTTGAAATCACAATATTTTCTATGAAAAATTATACCCGACCCGTATATTTGATCGAGAGTCAGAAATGGTTTGAACCATTTAATGTGCTTGCGTGCCTAAAAGTCAAAAATCCAAAAGCCAAAAAACACAAAAACTTAAACCCAAAAATATACAAAAAATAAATAAATAACTTATCAATTTTTTAGTAACTTGTGGGGCATTCAATTGTTAGTTGTTTATAGAGTTAGATAAACGTATTACTGTTCACGACTCATGTTTCACCCTTTTCGTACAATTTATATTTACATAATATTATTTTAAAAAAATATTTACTTATATACTAATTATCTTTTCAAACAACAACAAAATATCCAAAACTAAAATACTTATAAAACTACACTATAACGCCCAACCCAAGCATGTTTATGTTCGTTCTTGATCGTAAATACATGTTTTGTAAATTTTGTTCCAAGAGTCTGTGAAACAATATTTTTTTCTACAAGAAAGCCTATTCACCTAAACGTCATGTAAACGTCGCTTGAACTGAAACGTTTCGAACGATTATCGTTCACAAAGGCATAATATCAGCCTTAATAATCCTTCGAATTCAAAGTACCCTATTGTGTACTTGCTAAGCTGCGTTTAAAAGGAAGATTACAAGGTATTCTGCAATATAAAAGCAGACGATCCTTTGTACGCTGTTGCGTCAGAAAAACGTTTTTTTAAACAACTACGCAGATTGAATTATGCCTCGGATCAACAAGAGCTAAAGCTTAGTTTCATAAGTACCTAATCCTATGCTTTTTTAAAGCCTCTAAAATGTTTATACCAACCGAATTCCAGGAAATACATTCCGATTTTAAAGCGGTTATCCTAACATGATTCCCTGAATTATCGATCAAAATTGTATTGCTGAAAAAAAATCAGATGCATGATTTCATGAAAACTTTGTTTTTTTTTTTGTGACGAAGGTGAGAACTGAGCTCTCAACCCACCTGATAGAAAGCGGGAACTGAGGCCCATGGACATAGTGACCAAAAAATCGCCTATGCGCTGCCTACCCTGAGGACTTAGATGGCCTCTATGCCGGTAATTACACTGGCTATCTTACCCCCAAACCGGGACACAGTACTAACTATTTAGCGGCAGGTTAACGGGTAAGACGGTGGTAGCTATCCGGGCGGACCCTGCACGAGGTCCTACCACCAGCAAAGTTGTAGTGATAAACGATAATGTACTCTGACTGGTGTCTAATCAGCAGAAGAAAAAAAATGTAGGCGGGATGAGTTGGTTTAGAATTTTCAAATTCTTTATTTCTCTAAGTCTTTGATCAGTGTATGTTGCCAGTGATAACATACGGTACTGAAACGTGGTCGCTTGGCCTCATAAGAAGGCTCAAAGTCACCCAAAGGGTAATGGAGAGGGCTATGCTTTGGAGTCTCACTGCGAGATCGGATTAAAAATGACATCATCCGCAGCAGAACTAAAGTAACCGAAATAGCTCTCCGAATCGCTAAACTGAAGTGGCAGTGGGCGGGGCACATTGCGCGTAGTACCGATGGCCGTTGGGGCGGGAAGGTTCTCTAGTGGCGGCCACGTACCGGAAGGCGCAGCGTGGGTAGGCCACCACAAGGTGGACTGATGACCTGGTAAAGGTCGCAGGTGTCCGTGGGATGCGGGTGGCACAGGACTGATCATAGTGGCAATCTTTGGGGGAGGCCTATGTTCAGCATTGGAGACGTCCAAAAAAGACGTTTCAGCTGATATGATGATGATGATGGTGGATAGCAAACTCTTCGCGCCTAAATTTTTGGATTTAGCCGCCTTTTTCTACTGTTAAGCTGGTTTTCCAGATTGTATATTATGTTCGTTAGTGGAGTAAATTTACTAAAGTAATTAATGTAGTATGTAAAGTAATTTATCTAGGATAATATTAATACACATCACGTTGAGTATTCGTTGTGGTTTTATACATCTCGTGTTTGTAAATTGGCCGTGATATTCTTTCTTTATTTTACTACATATGAGAGTTCACGCTCCATTAACTTTCACAATCCAGATTTGTTTTTGAGAACAGATTGAAATTTTCATAGTAATAAATATGGCTTCGAGCGATTTGTTTTAGAATTAAACCGTGTGTACTTGAATATTTGATGACTTACTGCGACATTACTCGAATTTCTTGCTGATATTTCGTACAAGCGTGGGTTTAGAGTTCATAGACTTATTCAGACTTATAAAATGAAGTTGATATGTCTGATAAAATTTAGAGGTCAAGAGGTCAGTGTGCAATCATAGATATTAGAAATAAGTGACTGAGATAATGTTTAATTATTATGCTAGGTCAGAATATTTATTGGCGGCAATATTGACCTGATAACACCCAAGGCAATAGCATTTCTAGTTATTAGAAATTGGACAAGTATATGGCTTGTTTGGAAAAATAATGTTCATGATTTCTTTACTAATAATTTTCTGAGGTAAGTAATATTAAGATTGGGATTATGACCCTTGATAACTTTAAATGTTTATTCCCAGGATTCGAATTTAAATCTCAAGAATTTTTTTGATCAATTCACATCACATCATCAGCCTATGATATTCCACTGCTGGACGTAGGCTTCTCCTATTAATTATGCGTATAGACGCACTAGGAGGTAAATTCCCACAATCGCCACGCTGGGCAAGCGGATTGGCGATCGCAATAATGTGTCCACTATGATGACGCTGCTGCCCATCATCAATCTTTTATCAAATAATGGTCAGTGACACTTCAATCCCTTAGTCGACTCTTACGAGGCAGGAGAAGTTGGGGTGGTGCCAAATGTATTCTTACTGCCTTCACCACATGATCAATTAATCAGTGGGGTGATTATGGCATTATATAGGTATCAGTGCGTCCTGCAGTAGACTGAAATAGGCGGATGATGGCTGATGTACTTCTTAATAGCCTCTCAAATGGCTTTAACCCTGATATTAGTGGAACGCTTGGCATAGCTATCAGGTTAACTTCTATATAGGCAAATAAGTTCTTAGCTTAAGATCTAAGTACTTAGATTTGTAACTCCACGTTAGACAGGAAACTTGGACCCTGGAATAAACTTTGTAGCGTATTTTCGTTTAATTTTATCGAATTCGTGTAAAATTTCTCAACAATTCAACGTTTCCCTAATTACTTATTCTTGCTAACTCTAAAGAAGGCGCGAAATACCTACAGTGATGTATTATACCGCTTAATCTTCAACATGATATTACTGAACGACATTAGTATAAATTACACGCAACGTAAGGAAAGATTACATAAAAAAATGTTCGGTACAATGAGTAACAGCGGTTATAAGTAAACTTTATTTGTGTCAGTCTCCGTAGCCTAGTTGGTTTTATTTATTTTATTTGTGTGATTAGGTATCACAAATATTTGTTTCTTGGTCGTGTTTGTTATACATTAACTTACTGACGTATCCCTTTGAATTACTAAGCTGAAATGGCAATGGGCAGGCAGATGGCCGATGGGATCGAAAAGTGCTCGAGGGGACACCACAAGATCAGCAGAAGACCTTATGAAGATCACTAGGAGACGCTGATAGTTTATGCGGCCGCCATATATGCTGTCTGTATAATATGTTGAATAATTGAGAATAGAAGAGGGAACCTGTTCGGACACCTGTTTCCAACAGGTATCCCAACAGGATGAATTTCACACGACGATTTGGTAAATTTCACACCACGATTTGATCAAGAGCATCGTAGAGGGAAAATTAGAAGGCAGAAGGAAGAGTGGCAGGCCAAGAATAGCATACATAGGCCAACTGAAAGAGAAAGTGAAAGTCGTGTCTTATAAGGATCTTAAAGAAAAAACTTTAGACAGGGACTCATGGAAACTGCTCCACCGATAAGAGCGCAGCTCTTAAATTTATGATGATGTGTATAATAGGTAATTATATGCGCAAGCTGTAATGATGATGAATGATGATACCTTAGCTTTAGTGACAACATTAAGAACGTAGTATTTAATAATTCGCACAGTAAACGCACATCCCGATCTAAAGTTCAATGAATCGAACAAGCTTATTATGTTTATTCCGAAGGCCGATTCTCGTAGGATTACCAGTATTGGATTATGTATAGGCCGAAACGGAAAGGGAACAACAAGGAACGTGTATATACCCTCGTAATGCCTTTTTCCTTCGAAGGGCCGTTCTGGAATTGTCCTGCACAAGGACATGTTGTTTGGCGTAAAGGGTGCGGGATTATTTTCTAATCAAGTAATCAAGTCGATTTGGTTTCGGCTTGACTGGAAATTGTGTATTTTATTCGATTACGGCGAGAGAAGTTTTTGATTGAATAATATTTTGTATGTTAATGTATTATTAGCTGCAAATATGAATCTATACATATTTGTAGCTGGTCGTATACTTTATCGGTACTATAATACCTAACTAAACATACTAAATACTAAACCAATTAAACGAGTATACATATATCTATCTATCATGGAACAATGTAAATAACATAAATCAAACTAAACTAACGTCAAGTGATGATACCTATACATCTAATATCATAATAGATACATATAGTAGATAATGGAACACATAAAAATAAACCATGACCAAGAAGCAAATATTATATTTTAAAGACAAACGGGTTATCGCGTAAACTTACGTTTAATTATATTCCGATGTTTCGGGCATGACGTTACACCCGTGGTCGCGTCGCAGGCAGACTCTAGACGTAAGTTTACGCGATTAAGACCCGTTTGTCTTTCAAATATGAGTGATAATCGTGAAAGTTTAAATCAACATAAAGCAATATCAGTGAAGAATACACAAATAAATGCCCTCGCCGGGATTCGAACCCGGAGTTCGTAGGCAAGGTGACTACCAAATAGGCTACAGGTACCGACGAATAAGTATATTGTCAGCTGCCAAGCAAAACTCACTATAAAAACTGTCTAAGAGGTTGCTAAACCTCTTATGTCAGTATTGAATTAGAAATGCGAGACTAGCTTTATTTCGAGTAGGTATTCGTTAAATCCATGTAAATTGACTTCTGTAAGATATCCCAAGATATAAAAAACTGTAATGAAAGTAATAATTTCATCATCTGTTTATTTACTTAATATCCAAGCTTATTATTTTGATATCTATATATAATAACAGTGAAATCTTCACAATGAATAAATAAACACGCTAGAAATTGGTCACTTACAATAGGTACACTCTTGCGGGTAATTGCCCATATGTACCTATGACGGTAGTAATAATTTGCGTGTTGTTTCTCGATTTTTGTGTATATTTCCACTACGGATTTGTCAAACTATATTGCTCTAAAAATATAACTTATCTTCAAAAATGTATGAAATGCGTGGTCATCCGCAGACAATTAGAAAAGAAAATTAGTTTATCCGTTTTCATAGTTTTATTTCATGTGTAATCCTCGTGGTAACCGAAGAAAATTTCCAAAAATATATTTGAGATAAACTATATTCAGCTTTTGTTTGTCAACGCCACAAATATTTGGTAAATACAATCAATCTTGGCAGACCCTTAAGATAACAAATCAGAAATTGGAGGGCTACAGGTATCATTGGAGAAAATTAATGAACTTCACGCCGAACCAGTTTCTTTCGGCGACTTTGATGGATTGATTCTTGCCAAAACGGTTTGTTTTCTTCGCTAATCGACCACCTACTAAAATAAGACAGTTTTAGTATCTGACGATGTACTTGTATGTACGTATAAATTTATCACTTTTGATTTTTTGCGGGGCCTGCTAAACAAGCTTCATTATCTTTAGAATACAAGAAAAAAATTAATTAATATCTTGGGACACCTTACACAAATCGACCTAGTCCCACGGTATACTCAATTAAAGCTTGTAACCAGACGATAATATATTATAATAATCCGTTTTATTTTATTTCGAATTGTTATTTATAATATATACATATAGATATATAGACAGCCATGATCAGGAACAAATATTTGTGATACTTAAATAAATGCACAAATAATACCCTCGCCGGTATTCGAACCCGGAACCCCCAGTTTCGTAGGCAGGGTCACTAGGTCACTACCAACTAGGCTACGGAGGCTGATAAATACATTTCCATATGCATTTACAAGATTTTTTATACAAGATACAAGTTAATTTTTTATTCACCGGCCTAACTAATTCATAATGATGAACTTTTACTTTGGGACCACCAATAATACTATACTCGACACGTGTTTCGTGTCTTTTTTTGTTTTTTTTTGGTTGGTCGTCAACTCCTGATGATGCCTCGTAGAGAGGCGAAACACTTGCCGAGTATAGTGTTATTGGTGGTGGTTTGTTATAGTTATTTGCGTATTTATTTTTGCGGCGGGAGAGTGGGAAAATTAATTGCATGCAAAAAATACGCAAGTTATTATAGAGCGGGTTACACTAATTAACTGACACGTTCTGTATCGCGGAAGAGGAAAGCAATATTGTTCATCCTTTAATATGGACTTCCGGAAAGTACCGCTTGATTCAATTAATTACTTACATATCTGCCTCTATAATAAGTCCATTCCCACTGCCTGTGAGGTTTTGGGACTCAGAATAGGTCCCCGAGGAAGTTTTGAAAAGATTCAGACGTGTCGATTTTCTTTTGAATTTGAAAATACGTAGGTACCTACTAGGTGCACATACATACTTAGAACTACACTCGTGGTCAATGGATACGGGTTAGGTGGATTTTTTCATAGAAAATACTGAAAACATGCTGATTACAAATATTTAAAATAAATATTTATAATACAAGTGGAACCGTTTTTCACATCAGATTGTATTGGAATTTCCCTGAAGGTTTCACCCGATCCGAAATACATGGAACTTTATCGTCCGATGACTCCGTAGATATAAAAATAGCAATTCATGATAAAAAAACTTGATTTACCGTACATTTTAGGTGGTTTTCTTAAACGGTCTACATTTTTGTCTATACAAACCGACCGAACCACAATTTTAAAGTTGTTTTGGGTTTATTTATAAATTTAGAGAAATTCAATACAACCTGAATTAAAAATAGATTTTACCTACACTATAAACATTTTTAAAAAATATTTGAAATCTCCATGTTTGCATTATTTTCTATGAAAAAAACCACCTGACCCGTTTTCATTGCCGGTATGTGTACTACATCTGAAATTTAAACTCATTATTAAAAAAATCCTCTAAGGAGCTTATCCTGCTTCCCAAAACCTCACTGGTAGCGAGAATGAACTTATTTTTTGGCCACCTAACCCCGTATAGAGGGCGTCCTTTCAATTGCAAGGACTTACGAGTAGTTTTAATCATTAAAATCCACGATAGATGATCCATCAACATACTTAATAGGTTACTTTTAATTAATACATGATTAAAATACGGGCAGTCTCAAAAATATGTTAACAATACAATCCGTGTATAGTCCATTTCAAATACGAAGGCCCGATACTACTCGAAACATATATCATTTAATTAGTCCACTACAATTTGGGACGTGTCATACACCGATGTATGCATAAAATATCACGCCAGAAAAGGATATTGCCAGGTATCTTTTGTTACCACTGATCCTGTTGTTGACGCCTAATGACTTCGTCAAGTGGAACCGGGCCTTCGTATTTGAAATGGACTTTACCTCGTACAAATGTTCTGAAATGTGTTTGTTATTGTGAAACATATTTTAGACGCGACTGTACTTCATACAATCAGGCGGTCATTTTTGCTGATATTTTCCCTGAAATCCCAAACCTCGTTAGATCGCAATCTAATATAAATTATTGCGGCATTCAATTTCCGTTCCGTATTTTTTATCGCCGACCAATGTTTGTTATATTTATTATTTTTCCTAGCGATATTTCGTTATGAATGTAACGGTATAGGTATTAGTCAACTAATTGGAACCCTAGACTAGTCGGGAACCATGTCAAAGTAACATTATTAATCAGATTGTCAGAAATCTCATAATATTTATCATTTTGACATGGTTGGATCCAGTCGATTGGCTGTACCTGTAGTATCTTAGTACTAGACATCGATGTGAATACACTTAAATATATGAGTTTAGTCTTCTTGGATCAACGTGGAATCGCATACTTTTAATTGTTTAATTTGAAAAAAATATTCTATTCACACGCTTAGCTTCCTACCAAGCTGGAGGTGATTGTATATGGCAAAATCAACTGTTAACATTACGTTACCATTTAAACAATAAAATAGTGCAAGACTATGGGTAGGTATCCCTTCAACCAGTTTCTTTCGAAACGCGTGGTTTGTGCACAAGGCCGACATTTTAATCTGACATTAGCAAACGAGTCTAACGACGGCCGCATCTGTCGCCGTTCGAATCCCAGACCCACGAGGGAAAGATTAATTCTTTTCTGGGGCTACACTTAACCTCATTCTGTATGATAAATAGTGTTTTAGGGCTGTGACCGGACTGTGACCTTTTTTTTGCTGTTGTCGCCAAGATCTATTTAAAACCTTCTTAGGAACTAGGTATTTAATAGAATGAGACTATACTAATACTAATACATGGTTTTTGTGTTAACAGGAACACGATACTGAGCATGCTTTGAAACGGAGAACAACCATTAAAATTTCACCTTGTATAAATTTAAATATTATGTCATATATAATATTTTCTTCGGTTACCGCGAGGATTACTCATTTTTAGATACCCCCCCGTTTTTAGTACTGGCAACATTTTTTCAAAATTATTTTATATTTCCTTATTAATCAAAATTGTATGTTTTGGTTTAATGCATGATGATCTTAAGATGTACTACAAATGTTTTTTGAAAAGAGTTGTCCCGCTGAGTTTCTTGCCGGTCCCAATTTTGGGATACCTTCCTAACAATACAATCATACAAAGGAAGGAAATACTTCTCAGGCAGTGGCGTAGGGGTAGAACCGGCGTAGATTATTTATTTTGTCTCTTGTCTTCATTCTGAAAATATTTGTAATGAATAACTAGCTTAATTTGCAAATTTTGTATGTACATCCACCCTTAAAATTTATTGTCTGTGGTTTAGTAATTTTTCTTTGGTGGGTAGTTTCGTACTTATCTTTCTTATTTTGATGGAGGTAGATCTATCAAATTTCCTCCATTGTCAGTCATCCGCAGACCACGAACCCTGTAAAGTGTTCGAAACGTCGGAATGAAGTTAAAATTAGTTAATATACCTACGCGAGTTTATCCGTTTTCATAGTTTTATTATGTCATATACTAAAAAAAAAAAAACAAAGTTTATCAACGCTGGAGGTCGGCTTTGAACCACGTCCTCAGCTTCGCTGCTGATACCCAAATATAAATATAAGATGTCATACACCTACCAAAGAAAAAAACCAAGGTCACCAACGTAAATCGGGTGTACCTGTACAGGCATCAACTGCATTTGTCACCACCCCGTCTCTTGTCATGGTTGTCGTAAGAGTCGACGAAGAGATTGAAGTGGCACCAAAGTCGTTCATCCTTAGTTCATCAAGTCTTTCATTATCTCCTCTTCCTTGCAACACATTCTACAGTCCAAGTTTCCATTATCCTACCAACTCATTTATAACATCCTTATGTTGGCTTTCAAGGTAATTTAATCCTTAATTAGACTCCTTACTACGGATGCATAATTAAACTTAATGTTAATTCCAGGATCGCTAATTGGCAGTTAAAGTTTATTTGTTGCCTAGTTAAATTAAATAGTGGAGTCAAAAACGGGAAGGGCGAGTTGGGAATTGTACTTGACTCGCAATTTTAGTTAAGTAATTCAGCAGTAAAGAAGTTTCTCAACTGTTTAAATGTCTGTAAGCTTTATGAAAACAAAATAAGTTTTCTTTAGAAATCGTTGACAATAGTCCGTGGGCTACTCGGCCTGAAATTAGAAAACGGTATAATTTGGGGGTACCAAGTGTCCTTTTTACAGTAGTTAGACATATTCATAAGGATGTTAAAAAAGTATGATAGACATCTCAAAGTGGTAGCTAATAGGCATACGGGCTATTTAATGATTTCCGTTATATGACAGGTATGGTTAAAATTAAGAGGTACAAATTTTCCTTTTCACGGCTGTTAGGTAAGCTTATAAAAACGTCAAAAATGCAAGATTGCCATTTATAAGTGCTACCTAACAAAAATGGGGGCCAATCAAAGATGGTGGATCTCAAGTTTTACAAAATCAAGTATATCTCGAGAACTACTAAATATATCTAATTACTCTCTGGAACAAAATTAAAGGCATATCTGTAAGCTTCATATTTTGCATATACACCATATTGCTAAAACCAACCAATAATTAATTATGACCAATTTAATGAAAATTTCGTGATTTTTTTTTTGTGTCGTGTTTATACATAGTAGTCATGACGCTAGAAAAATTAAATATTTTTTTAAAGATAGTGTATTTAATAAGCTTTAATTTGATGTATATAACTTGTTGGCGGTATTAAAAAAAAGACCCATACAAAATATTTAAATGAATTGTAGTCATAATCCACCGTATATTAAATACACTATCTTTAAAAAATAATTTAAGTTTTTTATATTTTTCAATCTTGGTTATTTGAAATAAGCACTATTATTTACGAGTGGCACTTCCATCGCCTCTTAATTCACTAAGTATACGGTGGATTATGACTACAATTCATTTAAATATTTTTTATGGGTCTTTTTTTTAATACCGCCAACAAGTTATATGCATCAAATTAAAGCTTGCTAAATACACTATCCCTAAAAAAATATTTAATTTTTCTAGCGTCATGACTACTATGTAAAAACACGACACAAAAAAAATCAAAATCACGAAATTTTCATAAATTTGGTCATAATTAATTATTGGTTGGTTTTAGCAATATGGTGTATACGAAAGATATGAAGCTTACAGATATACCTTTAATTTTGTTCAAGAGAGTAATTAGATATATTTAGTAGTTCTCGAGATATACTTGATTTTGTAAAACTTGAGATCCACCATCTTTGATTGGCCCCCATTTTTGTTAGGTAGCACTTATAAATGACAATCTTGCATTTTTGACGTTTTTATAAGCTTACCTAACAGCCGTGAAAAGGAAAATTTGTACCTCTTACTTTTAACCATACCTGTCATACAACGGAAATCTTGAAATAGCCCGTATGCCTATTAGCTACCACTTTCAGATGTCTATCATACTTTTTTAACATCCTTATGAATATGTCTAACTACTGTAAAAAGGACACTTGGTACCCCCAAATTATACCGTTTTCTAATTTCAAGTCGACTAGCCCACGGACTACAACGCCTGTAATATATTCCGGTGTTGGTCCCATACTAAAAGTTTTTCTATGTGCAATATACGGTGTGTGAGGTTATTAGTGGCTCGGGAAAGCTGCTTCCTAAAATAAGTTTTCTTTAGAAATCTTATGTTGTTTTCATAAAGCTTACAGACATTTAAACAGTTCAGAAACTTCTTTACTCTTTTCTTTACTTAGGGAAAGCTGCTTCCCGAGCCACTAATAACCTCACACACACCGTATATCGCACATAGAAAAACTTTTAGTATGGGACCAACACCGGAATGGCGAAAAAAACTCTTTCCAATAAAAAATGTCGAGATCACCAATATATATGAAAAAGTAGTTTTCACGCCACCTATTCGGATACGGGCC
The DNA here is from genome assembly GCA_025490895.1 of Thaumatotibia leucotreta. Lineage (NCBI taxonomy): Eukaryota > Metazoa > Arthropoda > Insecta > Lepidoptera > Tortricidae > Thaumatotibia > Thaumatotibia leucotreta. The sequence continues at coordinate 13,375 of JALPQI010009292.1, forward strand.
TTTTGTTCCCTGCTGGGAGGGATCAAAGTGGCACTTTTCTGTTCAAGGACTTGCTATTGCCAGCCAAAAAAAATACAATGAAATATGAAAATAAACAGTACGTTCATAATTGATAAAGATTTCTTCAGAATCAATTATTTGCATGAATATTAAATGTGTGATACCTATTTCTTTTATTTTTCTCATAGGTGGTGTGAAAAGCAGTATGTGTCACACGGTATCAAAATATTCACGCTTGAATCCCTCATTTCGCTCAGGATTCCACTTTATTGTGTAATCCATCGCTTCATTTGGGATTCAATATCATTTTGATCCCTTGTAACACAAATAATTATTTTTTTTGGTTGGTCTCATACTAAAAGTTTTCTTGGTTGGTCTCATACTAAAAGTTGCCCATTATGATTATGACTTATGTATACCTACGGTATGTACGTGCGAGGATATTAGTGACTCTTGAAACACAGTGCATATGTCAAAATGTCAAGTAGCCAATGGGAACCATGACACTCAACTAGAGTAGTTGCTACTTAAATAGAAAAAAAAATCTTTTTTCTAGCCAAGACTTTATTCAGTGAAATATTGAACTATGACATCTATATCTCTCCATTAAAACTTTCCGTGCATTCTAAAGTATCTACAGTCAAAGGTATAAGTACTGGCATGTGTACCATAAAATATATAAAAAATCCGTGGCATATTTTAGTGTTTCCATTAAAACGGTACCAACGGTACACTACGTCTGATAAATACATTTCTTTATAAATCTCTATTTAATTTTATCTTTAGCTGATATTAAACTCAGTATTATTTTCAAGGGAATCTGTGTCCTCGGTCTATGTTTAAATATACCGTAGTACTTGAATGAGACAGCTTGACATTCAAGCACAAAATGCAATTCAGTAAAATCAGTAAGTACGTCTATTCTTCAACGCTAATTAGGCGTTATGCTCAAGAAACATTTTTAATAAAATCATCCTTGACATAAACTTGAAATGTTTAAAACAACCTTCGACACGGTCGTAAAGTATGGAAATGTGTAGCGGAAACAACAATGTTGCCAGTAAAATAAAAATTCTATGGAAGACAGCTGGTTTTATGGTTACGAAGAAATTGAAATATTGCTTTTTGCCCGCCTTTGCCACCATTAAGGTGCATTCAGAGCAAACGAGCATTCGCTATTCTATCCCCCCACTCTACGAAATTCGAGAGTGGGGGTAGCGACTAAATACACGTCAGTTTAACCGTCTAATTATATGTTAGTTGTCCGATGGAATGAGACATCTTATCTGAAAAATGGTTATGGCAATGTTTCGCTTCGGAAAACAAGAAGATCTGCGCCTAAGTTATTGCTCAAATTACAAATTCTTACTTTTTTAGAGTAAGTAAATATGAGACATTATTAGTATAACTTAAAACGGGATATACAGGGCGTCCTAAAGTTATGGGACATGAAGGGGAAGTACCTTAAATATCGTAGATAGTGTATTTTGCTGAAAGAAGACTTTATGTTATGTTTTAAATTTAGTAATTCTGCATTCAAAGTTTTTCAAAAAGTTACTTGCTTCACCCGGAAATCGAACCAACTACAATTTTTTTTCCAAATTTGAAAAGAAACTTTTTTGGTTATTCTTTTAGTTTTATATACTATGTTTCTTAAGGAAAATTGTTATTTTTTATCCATTCTTTCGAATGACAGAATAAAATTACGAAAAATTTTTTTTATTTTTTTTAAATGCAGTATTATTTAATTTTCAAAATAAAATAAAGTCTTCTTTCAGCAAAATATGCTATCTACGATATTTAAGGTACTTCCCCTTCATGTCCCATAACTTTGGGACGCCCTGTATACCATGTAAATTGCAATTATTGAGCACTCGATGTTTTGGCCCTGTAGCAAATTAATGCCATCTTCACGGAGTAACTGATAAACTGCGAGATCGCTACGGTAAATACAATAATATGGTATATCTTTAGTATAGGTAGTGCCTTTTTTACGCGCTAATGCAAGAAGTGGCTCATTTTACGTCAGGTCCAAAACTTTGGAAGGCCTTCTGTATCTACTATAAAACGTCATACGAGACACGTGCAAAAAGGAAATTCGTAACTCGTGTCGATTTAAAACACTCTCTTCGGTCGTGTTTACAACATCGCCACTCATTTCTGATTTCATGTTTTTCGCACTTGTCTCGTAATGTACTATTAAGTCATACTACTAGTAATGTAAATGACCATGTTAGCTTTAAAACTTATGTATGAGACATTTGTTCTGAGTTAAAGTATTGTTGAGATGTCACAATAGCAAATCATAATGAGTTTGGACGATTTTACGATCAGATGGAATAAAGGTCATCATCTCAAGGAGTACTAAAGCCTCTTTTTGCGTGTATTTCCACAAGGCTAACCCGACAATAGGTATCCGTGTTTCATTAACCACTTGTGGCGAACCGATAATGTAAATAGGCACCTAAATGTTTCCTTTTACGACCTCGTAAAACGCGCCCACCGCAAAATGGTGGCGGCCAGGAATTACCGGTTTTCGGTCAGTTAATTGCAATTGGGTACTTTCTTAGTTGAAAATATTGTTTCCAGTACAGATGGTGCTGTTTTAGGTCGAAGACACACTTATCAGCACGCGTACGCATTTTGTCTGATAAAATTGGCCGTTTAGTATGAAACGTGTAGGTACCTAAGCATGCGTACGCGTGCGGAAAGCTGGACGCGGTCCCATACTAAACTGACATTTTCTATAAACATCTGTACGCATTTTTTTTTTTATGTTGGCACAACAAAGTGGCTCCTGATCGTAAGTGAAAAGTAGAGCCCAAATCGCGGCGGCAACGAACAGGAGACAATCAGTAACCTGTTAGTTGCCACCGCCTTGCTGGCCCGCTAGATGCTTTTTCACGCTTCGTTTAAAGGGTCCCAACTTATAGGTATGCGGAAACACATGCTGATAAATGTGTCTTCACCCTTACGCGCTAGTGCTAAGTGGTAAATTTTTTGTCAGGTCAAAACTTCGGAGGTCCATATGTTATGAAAAACGTCGTACGATATCCTAACTAGTACGTTAGTGTGTTTCCATGACCCGGGTTTTTACGAAAATGGGTAATAATACGCATTACTAGCAATCGTTTTCAAGTATTTGCATTTGACAAATAGTTAAATTGACCATACAATTAATTTTATGTCCTCTGAACGATCAATATAACGCGTGTACTGCTTAGTTGTCAAACGTTGTGAGTGGCTGCGATCTGTCATTGTCAAGTGCAAAATAACGATTAATTTTGAAGTACATTGCTTCTCAATTAACTGTTCTTAGAAAGTTAATTACTTTTAAATTTTGCATTTTGAATCGAATAATGTTCACGGTTTGGATAAAAATCTGCATCGCATTCCTCGGTTTCAGTAAAGCCAGTATCATGATAACATACTATAATTCGTTCATTAAGCCCTCCTATGCCGGAACGTGGACAAACGTACGAGAAAACTATTAGAAAAAAATATTTGTAGCAAAAAAATATATGAGGTTAAATTATCAAATAACGAAAAGTTATTTTTTTGTTTTTGTCTAACAAAAAGCGCCTCACGGTTTGAAGAGCTAGTTAGTGACTTTCCAATCGGAACCTGAGAAAAATTGTCATAACCAATTAACTGAAACCGACCTATCGGCAGTATCGACAATTCGACATACTTTTATCGGAGAAAATGTCACGATTAAGAAAATTTCCAAAAAAGGTTACTTAACAAATTAAACTTTTAAATTATTTCAGCAACTTTTCTCGTCAATTTTTATCGCTTACCAAATTCATATTTGGAGCACGTTTTAAACAAAAATATTTGACTTTATATTTTAAAAGTGAACGTCCTTTAATGTAATTTATTTTAACTAAACCATTGCTGTAAGCATTCTCTGTCTTGAAATGCCATTAGTTTTCTTTTGACATGGTGCATTGACCTCGATTCTACTGGAGAATAATTAATTATATATTACAACTGTTACTAAATAGCAAGGTCGTATAGGGGGGAGGGGTAGCAACCTCGCTTTATTTGTTCACAAGTATGCCCGTTGCCGTTGCCTGTGGGAACTACAAAGTTTGACGTCACACTAACTGAAAAAAAATAACTCTCTGATCGCATCGCAGGTAGGGGCTTGTTCATTAATCACATCATACGATTTTGGCCTGTTTTAAACCGGGGGGGATCCCTTGGTGATATTTGGTGATATTTTCTGGACCCCCCCCCTCTAGAGAATATGACGTGTAATTTTTTGCACTTGAATTTACGTACTTGTTTGCCAACTACGAGGTAAATGTTCGCGTAGTTTTAAAACTTATTATTTAAAAAGTGTTATATAAAAAAGTAAAGTTTTTTTTTACTGGCTATAATGCTGTTCAGCAGATTCGAGAGTAATAAAAAATTACACGTGATTTGTCCGGGGTCACCGGACAAATCACCCTCCCCTATGGTGATAATTGGTGATTTTTTTCTTGACCCCCCTCCTCCTATACAGTATAACGTCAATGACGTGATTAATGGACAAGCCCTAGGTTGTGTTCTCGGTTGTAATCTGGCTTTCTATACAAGTGCAGTACCGGAACCGGGAACCGGGAATTCCTGGCAACAGTACCTACTGTAATCTCAGACATTTTAACTACTTCCCCGTCGGTGAATAGGCGTGATGACTGCCAGTCAAATCAACATCTTTTTCCAACTGTCTATCTATTTCTAATCGCCACTATGATTTTTTATATGAAACACACAAAAGTGACGTCAGGTTTGTATACTGCCAGGGGAACTACTCTTTTAAGTTCGCTAAACGTGCAAAGTGGGGGAAATGTAGCAGGAAAGCGGACTGGACCACGAACCCTGTAAAGTGTTTGAAACGTCGGCATGAAGTTAAATTTGATGAATCATCATCAGCCTATAATAGCCCACTGCTGGACCTAGGCCTCTCCTATGAACTATGCGTATAAATACATTAGGAGGTAAATAAATGCCCATAATCGCCACGCTGGACAAGCGGATTGGCGATCGCAGTAATGTGGCCACTGTGATGGTGCTGCTGCCTTTCATCAATCTTTTATCAAATAATGGTCAGTGACACTTCAATCCCTTAGCCGACTCTTACAATACCCGCAGGAGGAGTTGGGGTGGTACCAAAAATATATTCTTACTGCCGTCACCACACGGTTTAATTTACTGAGTGAGTTTATCCGTTTTACATAAATTTATATTTCATAACGTATTCTGTATTTTGCATGTCATGGTACGGCTACAGATGAAGTTCCCCGTTTTGATTCGCACACGGCCAGACTTCATTCCGTTTGAATTTCCTTTGACAAGCGTTGTTTTTGCGCAGTCAGTTGACAACCGATAGCTTTCAGCCTATTTCGAGGTACTCTTAACTGTTATGTTCAAATACTAACAATAGTAGTATCGAATTTCCATATCACCGTCGAATGATAGAGGTTTGTAAATACAGCTCCAACAATAATATCTATCCCAGAGTAGGTCCAGTCATAGTAGTGGTTCACTACGTTCCAGTGTAGCCTTGACTTGCAACCTAGTGCCGTTACAAAGTTTGAATGGCTTTAAATTTCTAAGCAATATTTAAGGGGACAATAACAGGACAGTTAGTAAGAGGATTTTTTAAATAGAGTTATGCTAATGGCTTGTTTCATAGCAACCAATCACTGTGTTTATATTATTACTTCTACGCTTCGAGAATGTGATTATTCCATATCAAAAGCATCCTCAAGGCATAGCTCTAGTGAAAAGGCATCATTACATCATCAGCCTACGATAGTCCACTGCTGGACGTAGGCCTCTCCTATTAACTATGCGTATAGTCGCATTAGGAGGTAAATAATCGCCACGCCGGGCAAGCGGATTGGCGATCGCAGTAATGTGTCCATTATGATAACGCTGCTGCCCATCTTCAATCTTTTATCAAAGAATGGTCAGTGACACTTCAGTCCCTCGCCGACTCTTACGACACCCGCAGGAGGAGTTGGGGTGGTGACAAATGTATCCTTACTGCCGTCACCACACGGCCACGGGAAAGCCATCATTATGTTATGGGAAACATGCAGAGCGTGATTGAAATGGCTTTACTAGGAAAGACGAATATTATTACAGCCTCGTGAATTATTACCGTCTCCATAATTGTGATAAATTACGCCGCCATGTCGTATATTACAGAATTTTAGATACGAGATTACGAAGAAATACGAAAGTTGACGCAAGTTGAGAATACCGGCCTGACCTTTAGTCCTTTTCTTAAAAATTGGCAATACATTTAAAATTGAACAGATGTGTTCATAAAAACTTCACTAAGTAGATTGAAATTGGATTGGTTTGCGCGCATCGATGGGCATGAATGCGTGTGACCGTAACGCATCAGCAACAAGATCTTATTTTATTAAGTAAAATATATTACCTACTTAAATATGAGATAACTTTGATTGAATTGCCAAGCAGGCTTTATTAATTTGGACATTTATTTTTTGATATTGCTCTATTACACATTAATTGAAAGTACATAGTGTATTTAAGTCTCTGTTACAAATGCTGCAATTCTTGATTTTATTGTAGTTTTTTTCAATGCACATATTATTCTATCAAATATTCCTCGTTTTGTCAACTTCAAGACGTCTAAAAATCGCCAAATAAAAGTGGCAGTAAATATTCCCCGACGAACGTTGAGTGATCTCCCACAAGATGGACCGATACCGTATGCGATTGCAAAATTGTATCTTGGCTAGGCATGCTGAAATCCATTGGATGCGGGATCGTTATGACAAACTCTGGAGAGCCTATTTCCAGCAGTGGACGTCTATCGGATGATGCTGCTTCTCATCAATCTTCAATAAATAAATGGTCAGTTCAATTCCCTAGTCGACACTCTCGGGAAGAATTGCGGTGGTGACGAATGTATTTTACTGCCGTCCTCACGCGGCCTAGTCCAGAGAATGTATAATTAGGTTTATGTAAACGTTGGACTCTTATAATCTGGCATCGATTGTCGTAGAACCCTCAAGAGCGCTCCTAACTCTCTAAATCCCCTCACTTATCCAATTTCCGCCATTTTGGGTTCACTGCCCCAGCCCATCTGAATATATTTAACACCACTTATGAAACCGAGTAAAAGCAAATATTTTATGTATAGCGGGTACTTGGAATAAGTTTGGTCGTTTAAAAAAATGCACGAGAAAAGCTATGTCATACTTGCAACTCTAGTGTGTAGGATATAAGGGTCTATATGGATTTAGTACGTTTTAATTTTGAACAGAACTCACACCTTGTGGATGGCACTCGCGTGGTCACAGAACCAACAAAGTTTTGAGTGTTTTACAACTACCCTCTCATATTGTTGTCTGTAGAGTTTAGTCTGGCGTAGTAAAAGTACAATATTTGCTTCAATGTGGCAGCTATGTTGATTTTGGAAGGTTTATATCACAGACTACAAAGACATCAGACCGCCAACTTGGGAACGATAATATGTGCCTCATAAACATTTGATCTATACTCCTAGTTTTGTACGGCGTTAATTTTTTTAATTATCGATAATGCGTGGCATAGTTCGTATCCATATACATCCAATATTGCAAAGCTCATATTTTAACGACAAACGGGTCTGAATCACGTCAACTTACGTTTAATATTATCTGATACCCGTTTAAGACCCGTTTATGTCGAGGAACTATTTGCGTCATTGTCAATTATTATGTCAACAAAAGATCCGCTTATTGTGTCCGTATTCTGTTGAAATTACCTGTCAAGGAGGGTTATTGCTTTACATCGCAGACCATAATTATTTGTTTCGATTGATTTTTTATTGTAAGTAATTTTAACTAAAAGTTATCTTAATGTACTTACTGATTATGTCATGCCCGTTAAGATATTCGGCCGTATTCAATTTATACCCTGTACATTATCAGCTGAAAGCATTTTAAACAAATATCTACCTATTTATTACAGTGTGCGTAAATCAAAGTATTAGTTAATAGAATTAAGTGCTCAGTTAAGCATGACATCAAATTTTATATCAAAATGCATCTATCAAAGCTTACTTAATTCGTAAATAATGTTTAACTGAACATCTCAAATTTGATATTTAGATATTAGGTTTGTAGATATTAGGTTGTTAATTCAATTTAATTAACATTCACGATGAATGTTATTATTTATTCAATATTTTAGTTGTTTATAAAGTAGATAATACAGTCGCCACGCCATCAAAAATATCGTAGCGTCCGAAGCACTCAAAAATATCTAAACACGTCTCTATCGTTAAGGCAATAAAGGCATGTTCAGATATTTTTGAACGCTCCGGACGCTATATCTGGTGGCGACTGTGCAATATAATTGATGACTTGTGAGCAATAGGGACTTTATACATAAGTTAAAAATGAGTCCAATATTCAAACGTGACAAAGTTGAATTTCCACGATTTTTAGTGATATATTAAACAAATATATTTTAGTAGTACGTCATTTCAAAGTCTAGACTGGAGCCCGGCTGTGTTGACAGGTTTGTGTACACAATTTCCTTTTGCTAACAAAATTATATTATAAAGTCGTTGCAAAACGCTTTAGGGATTGCGAAGTTTCCAGAAAAATCTACAGGAAGACGTTAGACTGGATTTATTGTAATATTGTGAACAGGAATATTATTGAACTTTTTTTTGTGAGTAGACACTGCGAGGTATGTTATGCTAAATAATGTCTAAAAGATAGGTAGGTATTATTGTTTGGTACAAAAAATCACCAAATAAAAAATATCAAAGGGACCGAATCGAACCGTTTTCTCAAGATCCCATCATCAGACCCCGATTTGGTGCCAAGGCCACCATCTCGAAGTTATACCCGTTCGATAAACAAAACTGAAAATCGGTTCACGATTCTCAACAATATTTATTTATTTATTTAATAATAACAACTTAAAACTACCATTACAGGTTTACCTAATACGATAGATAGGCGACTCCTAACAGCATCGAAACATTATATGGAATTAATTTGTATCATATTTTAGAATCATACATAAAACAACAGCCAAATTGAGAACCTCGTTTTTTGAAGTGTGATAAAAAAATAGGCGTATATAAATAACAAAGATTCATGAAACTCACAATAACTCACCCTATTAACCTCGTGTCTTACGGTTAATTGTAAGCCAGCAAACATCAGAATCTGTACAAGGGGGTTAGCTCGTCTGCCGCTAATCCGTTTAGTTCTAAGCCTGGTTTAGCCCCTTTATGACGTCACGGCGAAATATTTTTGATCACTGGATTTAGGACGACGGGAGATAGGTAGGCACCAAAGTGTGTCTATCGTACGGTTTATTTCACAATTTTCGTAACGGTCCCTTCATTTTATGCTCGAGTTATACTTACACCGGCCTTATCTGTATCAATTTAGCAATTGCCATCAAAACTGAACGTTAGGTTTGTTAACCTTTTAAACTCCGTTTCTCATCGAGCTTGTCGGTGTACATGAAATTACACCATGCAGATCAGGAGTGCGATATTTGAATTTCACCGATGACATTGAGACCACTGGTGACTAAAATTATCACCTGTGATTTGAAGTCACTGTTTTCCAAATGCCGTATTTTTGATTCTCACACGTTCTTTACCAGCATGCAGAAATTGTGCAAAGTCAATTATAGACAATTTTATTATCCTGTTACGTTCCTTTTTACTAAACTTAAGTTATGAAAGATGGCAGATGTCACTAAGTCAACTGTCAAATATAGTCGCATGGTGATTTCAAATCGAGCGGGTGGGGGCACTCGTAAAGCGATATCACAGATATGACAATTCTAGTCACCGATGACATTTAAAAAATACGAACTCAAGGGAAATCACTTGTTTTCGGTGAGAATAAGTCACTGGTGAAATTTAAAAATCGCACCCCAGGCCTTTTTCCTATTTATTAAACTTCGTCGAGGTGAGTTGGATATTGTTTGTCGGACACGTCAGACTACGGCAGTGAACAGGTTAATAGACATGCAAAGTATAATACCGTGACCTTTCCGTGAAACCAGTCTCAATTTTGAATTTTTGGTGCATTGACATTATGGAATTTAAATTATGTTATTATTTTGATATTCGTAGACTAAATGGCACACTTTGCGAATGAATGAATATATTTATTGTTTATTTATCAATCCTGCTTAGCTTAGCTAGGTACTGTCCTTTTACGTGCCTTATCGTAACTAAAACTGTCCAGTCTACGTTGCAACTAACGATAGTCCTTTCAAAATCAACATCTTTAAGCGTATCAAATTAAGCGAGTATTACGCTTGTAGCTTACAGATTACCTAAAATACGTATACTCCATTTCAAATACCATGGCTCGATGTCACTTAAAATTTTAAAGTGGCATCCGGCCATGGTATTTGAAATGGAGTATACAAGAAGTTTGTCGAAGAGCCGATGGCCGATGGAGCAGACGAGTCTTGGAGTGGAGACCGCGAACGACTCGCCCGGTGGGTCGCCCTCCCGCCAGATGGACCGAAGATCTAAAGAAAGTGGCGGGAAGTGGTTGGATGCGGAGAGCTGAAGACCGAGTATGGTGGCGCGAATCGGGGAAGGCCTATGTCCAGCAGTGGACGACTATGGGCTGATGATGATGATGATGATGATACAAGAAGTGACATTTAAGACACTAAAATCAGACCACAATACACACAGATGTTTCGCACTAATCTTCCACGTTCACGTGACTCCACAATCACGACCAGGATGCCAATCGCTAGCGCTTAGTAGGGTTTCGTCGTTTTCCCTTCTGTCACTCTTTCATATCAGTGCGACAAAGACAGTCAGCTGCCTTTCGTTTACGATTAACGGTTAAGCGTTAGCGATTGGCAACTTGTCTAAGCACCCAGGATGCTTAGCCAAGTTGCCAATCGGTAGCGCTTAGTAGCGTATCGTAGTTTCCCCTCCCTGTCACTCTTTCATATCAGTGCGACAAAGACAGTCAGCTGCCTTTTGTTTACGATTGACAGTTAAGCTTTAGCGATTGGCAACTTGTCTAAGCACCCAGTAGCCGTACCATGAGATTGCGCGCCGTTATTTACGCGCGTTTACTTTCTATTCGGCTCGCTCGCGCCAATACGCGAGAACGAGCAGGATGGATAGAAAAAAAACTGAATATACAAACGATAATCCTCCTGGAGTATGTGTGGCTGCTCCCGCGTTTCCGCTACTGCAGCTGTGGCCGGGTCGCATCCCACAAGGGTGGGACGGTCGTTGCACCCTCATTTGGGGACGGTGTTGAGAGGCTGTTGAAGGAAGATTTGCCATGGGCATGGCGAGAGAGAAAATGATTTTGGTGATGATGATGCGGTAAAGGCAAGTTAAGGGAAGGCAAAGTCCGATCTGAGAGAGATCTGAAAAGGAAGACAGATGGAGAGAGAGAGAGGCTGGTGCTCGAAGGATAGAAAGTAAACGGGCGTTAATAACGTAGTCGGCTGCCCTAAGCTGAAGTCAAGTATGTGCCAAAAATTTTTTTTCATTTTCGAAAACTTGATTGAAAAACACATTTTATACTGAAACAAACATTTTAAAATTGTTTTTAGTTTTGAAGATTTGGGCTTTTAAAAATCGTCTGTATTTATTTTTAGCGATGCGTTCTACGATGAAGGCAAGTATCTCGCTTATTCTATGGTGAAGGCAAGTATCTTAGGACAGATACTTGTAATTCAAATAGTTCGGTTAGATACTTGAGTTCAACGTTTGATTCAATCTGTTTGTTATGATGCATTCTTCTAGCATTAAATCATGAAAAGGGTAGAAACCTGATGAATGGTTTTATAAACTATCTATATCGTCGTAAACGTAATAGTAGGTAAACAAAGTCTCTCAAATTTATCAGTTTATGCTTCCTACGCGTATAAGTTACCTACACTGTGTTTAATGTGAACTGCGAACATTTAGGTACAAAAAGAACCAATTCGTTACCTAACTAATAAATTGTTTATTATGAAGAGACGCAGAATTCTTGCGGATTTAGGTCTACGGGCAAAAAGTATTGTTGGTATCTTTGTGTATATAAGATGCGGGGATTAACGAGTGAGTACCTAATTCGTATTAATCACACGCTTATTATAGTTATCAGGTTGGACAGATTCATGTATTTTGTTATTGACCTTAATTTAATTTGTTGTAATCAAAATAAGTAGGTACTATTGTGTGTACGTTTCTGGTACCTGTTTGTTAAAAACCAATTGAGTAGGTAGTTTTGTGCATATGCATACGCATACCTATTAGAAGTAGGTATAATGGTACCGTTTTTTGTATTCGTACGTTTAACTGTAAAATTTGTTATTTTTCCGATATAAATTTCATGTAAATTTGCAAGCTATTTTTATTTTTTCTTTCAGAACCAAATTATCGGTATGTAAAGGCCCTGCAGTGCCACCAAAAGTGACAGAAATTTCACTGCAAAATAAATCCCTTCTGGACGTTACAGGTGATCTGTGGAATTAAGAAGAATTGCAGGAAGAATTGAGTAAGAACACAAAAACTATAGTTATTCTACTCATTCCTCAGAGCCTGCAAACATTCTGGAAAGAACTGAAAACAAATCAAAATGCAGTTGATTTAATTGACGAAGGAGATGTTATGAACTGTGAAATAATCCATCGTAATTACCTTTTTGCATTTTGTAATTTAATTTCTACAAATTGTTCACAAATAATAAAGTCTGTGGATTATAAAAACAGATGTTTTTATTGTAATTTAACAAAACATATCCTAAGAGTTACCCGAGCAATATAGAGATACTTGACTTTGTGTAGAATGCTATTTGACTTATATCTAAGCAGAAACCTTTTTTGCCATTTAAAATTGATTGGTTGACCTAACTAAAAAAGACAAAGCACTAATAGGTTGCATTTATCCTACACTATCCAATGACATCCTTTTTACATACACTTTAGAGATATAAGTCAATAAATATTCCAATTTTAGTTTTTTTGTTCTCCTGTAAAATTTGTCGAAAAGCACTTACTTGACTTCAGCTTAGGGCAGCCCAGCTGTAGCTCATGGTAGGGCTACTGTAGACTGAACGCCGTGATTCGATAGGTACGGCATTTGTACGAGTGAGATGAATCTAAAGCTACTTGTCTTATGCTGTACTTGTCAAATCCAAACTCTACTAGGAGTTGACAGATTGCGCACTGTAGCTGTACAGTCGCGTGCATTAATATATAGACACATTTATAAGGGATCAGTATGGAGAAGTGTATATATATTAATGCCCTAGACTGTTCCATGAGTTGGTAAGTTTATATTATGGAAAAATGCAAGTTTTAAGCTTTGTTTACATTTTCTTTAGATTCTACTGAAGATGACACTTTTGATGACACCATTTTCTTATCAAATATATAATTTATTTGGCAAGATATACAAAATTAAAACTATTTTATTATAAAACTAAATTATAAATAAAAATATAAGTTATTTTATTTATAAAACAAACAGCGAAAAAATTATACATGCGATTATCAAAACTAGAATACACATACGCCAAAACAGTTTCCACTTATAGGATAATGACATTTCTGTTGCTCAAACAAGACTTACCTAAATTAATTTATCTTCTATGACTTAGGTTTGGGTAAGGTTATATAAGATATTAAAAAATTACAAAATAAAATGAAAATAAAAGAGGAGGAGAAATTTTCTCCTTCAGAGACAATACAAAATATACTGATTGGAAGATTGGTAAACAACACAACCACAAAATTCAATCTAGCGATTACCTCACGTCAGCAGCATTTACATGTTCATCAATAAGTGTCAAGACGGCCTATGGAGCTTACCGCGGGCTGGTGGTGACATCTACAATTTATCGTACAATCTAAGGTTTGATTAAGGGCGTCGACCTCTATTTGGCAGTAATATGTTTTCCAAACAGTTTCGCATTGTAGCCTTAAGCCGAACATAGGTTCAATAAGATTTGGCGGAAAATATTAACATTTTTTTATGAGGTTGGGTCTCATTTCCGTGTTATGTCAGCCTCCGCAGCTTATCCATTGTTTTCAGAAAATCTTAGAAATTATATGGATTACTTTGTTCAACAACCTTTGACAGTAGAAAAGGTGGTAAATTTAAAAAATTAAGGCGCATATTTTTCTCTGCTTAAAGTAAAATTTTATTTGCCTCCTTTGACTTACCTACTGCCAAAAGATGTTAGACAGAATTTAACTTCGTAACCCAAATAATATGACGTTTTTAATAAGGCCTTTAACTAACTATGTACATAGGTATTTAAACAATCGACTCCATTTAAATTGATATCTACTAGTTTAAATTTACAAATTGCTATTTTGTATTAGGTACGTATATCAGTCCTTCAATCTAAATGCTCGAATAAAACAGCTACTACATTTTTTTATATTTATATTGACACAACAAAGTGCCTCCACTCCACCTGATCGTAAGTGAAAAGTGGAGCCCAAATCGCGGCGGCAACGAACAGTAGACCAGCAGTAACCTATCAGTTGCCACCGCCTTGCTGGCCCGCTAGATGCTTCTTCACGCTTCGATTAAAGGGTCCCAACTTATACGTATGACGAAGCACATGTGTCGGTAAAGAATTCCACTTTTTAGGGTTCCGTAGCCAAAATGGCAAAAACGGAACCCTTATAGATTCGTCATGTCCGTCTGTCCGTCTGTCCGTCTGTCACAGCCGATTTACTCGGAAACTATAAATGCTACAGTAACGAAATTTGGCAAGCATATGTGTTGTATGAACCGCTACAGGATTATGATTCAAAATTGTAAAAAAAACCATTGGGGTGGGGGCCCTCCATACATGTAACTGAGGGATAGAAATTTTTTTTTAGTTGTATATAAGCGTGTGGGGTATTAATAGAAAGGTCTTTGAAAATGATATGAAGGTTTATTAATCTCATTTTTATTTAAGCGAATCGTTTTCGAGATATCAGCTCTCAAAGTCTCAAAATGTGTCCCCCCCCTCTATTTTTTAAACTACGCGATATAAAATTCTAAAAAAAATATATGTTATGCACATTAATAAACTCTATCAACGATTTTTGGTTTGATTAAATTATATCCTATAGTTTTTGAGGTAGGTTGATTTAACTGAATTTTTCTAATAATAAATTGATAATGGTACGGAACCCTTCGCGCGCGAGTCCGACTCGCACTTAGCCGGTTTTTTAATAGTATATATCATATGACAATATAATGACTGTATCTATCCTCACCGTGAGCTACATCGATAAATGCATGATTTGCTTCTCCAGGTAGAAATAGCATACTATTTATTTTGTGTGATGAAGTCGTGACGGGGCCTCGTAAGTCATATATCCGAGTAGAGCCACAAATCTACTTGCGATCCATTTGCAGAACTTATTACTCCAATAAACCAAAAACAAAGGTAATGACGTCACCAAAAAACAGAACTTCGTCTTGGCCATTAGCTGCGCAGCGCAAGAGATTTAGGACCTACTTAGTAAACCTTTTTACTACAACTGCCGACAATATTTTTCCTCTTAATTTGTACTAAGTGGTTTTTATTTTGTTTTGTCTTAATTTTGCGGAGACTTACTTATTTTTTATGAGGTTTTTAAAGTGTTGAGGTTGTGTTATTCTTTTTCTTCAAATATTTTTTCAGGCTCCAGTATACGTATATGCTTCCTATAGGGGCACTATTAACACGTTCGACGCCGGTGACACAGCGTCTGTGATCAAAAAATTCTTACTCCCATGCCAGTGACACACATACGTGATCAAAATTACCGTACTCTAGTGCCACTAGCATAAATCAAGTTCTTACTCCTATGCCAGTCGCATCGAAATACATTTTTGACAAAAGTGTTGTGTCGCCGGCATAGGAGTACAATCATTTCGGTCACACATGCGTGTCACTGGCATAGGAGTTCCAATAAGAAATTTTCGATCGGTGTAGTATTAGGATTTAGTGAAACAGTGCCGGGGGCGAACGTGTTAAGCTATAGAATCTATTAAATCACCAGCGGGGTAAACTTAAATTAACATTAGAATCTGTATTTTTTCAACCATGTTTTATGTCGCCAACTCTTGCGTATCGTAAAAGTCGACCTAGGGATTGAAATGTCTATTCTTTTCTTGAATATTGATGATTCGCAACAGCATCATCATAGTGGCCACACTTTTATGATCGCCAATCCGCTTGCTTACAGTGGCGATTATGGGCATTTACCTCCAAATATATAGGGAAGAGGAGAGAACTAAGTCTAGCTGTGAGATACATGCTGATGATAATTATGTTTTAATAAATAAATATCAAGAGACAATCTTATACAAGTGAATTATTTTAGTCCCAAACTAAAATGAAGACTTGTGTGTTATATTATATAGCGGTGATGTATATTATAGCTAGATACAAACAAACACTGAAATATATAGAAAACAACCATGAAAAACTTACAAATACTTAAAAATATTTTGTGATAAGCACACTAACAAATGCCTTCGCCGGGTCTCAAACCCGGAACCTCCAGCTTCCCACTGGTCACTACCGATTGAGCGACGGAGGCTGTATATATCACAACAATTTTAAATCACAACCCGCGAGTTACACGAGCCAAGACACTTACCTATTGAGTGGTTTCGCGAAGTCATACGAGTGGCATACACGACTACACGTGTTCGATTTGAATTCACAGTCAATATCATCGTTTTAGTAATCACTTCGGTTTATCAACCTACTTTAAAAAAAACCGGCCAAGAGCATGTCGGGCCATACTAAGTGTTGGGTAGTTATTCTAAAACTGCTATTTTAAAATAGTTTTATTTTATTTTAAAGTAAGTATTATATAAGCCCACTATTCATGATTTTTTTATTATTATAGTGATATTTTTTGGACCTACGGATAGACAGTTAGAGAGGAGGGGGGGATACATTTTTTTTCTTCTGGAGCGGCTATCTCCGAAAATATTGACTAAAAAAAACTTTCTTTTGGAATTTTTGTTCTTTTTCAAAGACCACCCCGACTACTACACATACTATAGGATTACAGCAAAATAAAAAAATCATCCCCACTTTACGTGTAAGGGAGGTACCAGATTAAAATCAACGCGAGTCACCGTTTACTAGGACAAATAATAATAATAATAATAAATAAATATCTTGGGACATCTTACACAAATCACACTTAAATATTTAATCACACTAGGACACTTTAATATTTAATCTTATATGCAGTACAAAGAGAAACGACCTTCTTAAAGTTAACGGACCCCTCTCCCAAAAGATTATTGTGAGTATACCTGAAATATAAGACAGTGGTTGCTAGCTGTTATACTGCTATCTGGCATTTTCGACATTACTCGTGTGTGACCTAGACGCACCAAGCTTTTCATACTAAAACTTAGGCATTTTTTAACATTTTCATTGCTAACGAGTGCTACGCGCTAGGCTCGTTCGTAGTCGATCCCGTGATTTTTCCGCTTTGTAGCGAAAATGGACCTCCCACAGAGAACTCCCCTCGGGAGTTCCCCGCGCTCAATGTGTTAATAGTATTTATCATTGAAATCGTGATACCTACATCATGATTGGAAGGTCTCAATAAAAACTGAACGAAAATTGCAAGTTTTAATTAATTACAGTACGTTATTTTCTAATGTTGACGTCAAAAAAAGGCCGATACTGCGAGAAAATGCCGCCAGCATCCTCTGTAAATTTTATTTATTTATTTATTCGAACAAAACATATACAGCATGACAGTATAAACTAAAGCACTGTACAATTTAAACTACACACAATATTAGATACAACATATCATTATAATACATATATCACTGTCATCCATTACCTCGTAGTACTTCAGACATGTTACGCTATACACATTTGCCCATCGGCTTGCGAACAGATCACATTCAGGTGCCCATGACAGAAGGGCCAATTTTATAGAGGAATATTTATATATAGGGAAGATTAATAGTTATATTTAATATTGTACAGAGATTTTTAAATAAACTAATATAATAAAAAGGTTACTAACATACTTGCATTGTACAAGCGTGGATGGCAACAAGACACAGTGTGCAAAAACTAGGGAAAATGCAAACCGGTTTTGGAAAGTATGGAAATCCGGGTCATAACAGGTTATTCGCCATAACATCATACTAATAAAAACCGGGTTTCATGACCTAGCAACAACATTACATCTGGTAGAAAAGAAGCCAGAATATATCTAATGTGTTTTTTTAATTAAATGTTTATTAGTACAAAACAAAAATTAGTTATAATAGTAACGTGACTAAACTGATGTGTTAGAATTACGTACTGGTACTATTATGTCCATTGATATTGTGAAACTTAGCTTTAGGTCGCGCGATGTACGATGTAGATACGATGTTGTTGTTTATGTTATGATATTAGATTCTTCAGACTAAAGGATTTATATTCGACATAAATAATTTTCTGTTTAGCAAACACGTCTGATGTCTATAAATAAGATGTTTACTGGCTTAAGTACGACAAAAGAACATGTTTTGATTTTAATAAGGAATGAAAGTGATCACGATTGAAAACATCTATTTTAGGCCTCAAGGCACCAGGTAGCTTTCAATATAAGTAAGAAATATTTATGTTTTTCTCATACAGTCGGCTAAGTTGAGGTAGAAATTTCGTATGAAAGTGTGTAAGTTAAGGTATGCCGATAATGTATAAAGTTAAAACATTCCAGTCTCGATTACGAGTGAAAGATCGCACGCAAATTCAATTATTTGCCGGTCCAAAAGTTTTCAAATATTGAAATAGCCGTATTGAATTCAGGCCGTATATCCAATCGTATATGCGACTTGTACTATCATCTTGGAATCGGAAGCTTATCCGTTTAAATTAATATGCGGACATAAAATCGAAGGGAAATATTACAGGAAAAGAGAGCTTTTCCTATAATATTTCCCATGTCTCCATATTAATTAGCTCAATTTAATATTAGCCATTTATATTGCCTAGTCCGGTATTTATTGTCGGATCCTGACACAAAACTTAAGGTTTTTGAACATATTGTGAAAATGCAAATCAAATTATTTATTAACTAAATATTTTGATATGTGTTTTTATTTTTTCCCCTGTAGCCTGACATCCAATATTTATTACGTCAATCAATACGTTTCTTTTCATGTAGATAGCCGTACCATGAGCTACCGCGGCGTTATTAACGCACGTTTACTTTCACTCGACAATCTTTTATTCAAATAACATACAATAATTTAAAATTAGTAATAAGTAATTAGTGAAAATAAAAATATCAAGTTCTAGAAAAAGTGTTAATCAATATGGGGAAGAACGGCACCATCGTCGAAGCCAAGCCATCTGGCAGCGGGCTTGAAGCGGTGGCGAGTGCCTCGAATGCACATGTTTGTAGCACGCTTACTTTCTATCCATCCTGCTCATTCTTGCGTATTTGCGAGAGCCAGATATGAAGTAAACGCGTTAATAACGTAGCGACAGCTCAGTAAAGCATGCTAACGCGCTCGCTCCATTATGTCGAAAATGCATTACGCATCGAGTAAAACCTGATGTATCCTTTACTTTCCAACTCATGGTACGGCTACTGTATGCTTAGCACATGATTGGAATGTCAGTATGTCGCCGCGAGATAGATTTTCCATCTTTTACTAACTATATGAATAAAAGAGGGATGGCTAGTCTATTTCGCGGCGACATGTTGTCGCACTAATCCCTGTGCTAAGCCTGCTGGTCTATTTTTTACAATCATTTACGCGTAACAATGTCTGAAATTATGTATTTCAGTTCACCCGCTGTTTCACTTACTCGAACATATAATGGAACATAATTGAATTCGATTTCCATTATAACATAAATGTACTAGTGAATAAGTACTCATTCAATTTAAAATCGATTTTACGCGTTACTTAAATTCGCGAATGAATATTTATTTTGACAATGTTTGTATTAACTCGTTTTATTGCTAAAATAATTAAAGTCAACGTAAATAAGTCTCAAGCAAACTGTTCCAATCCAAGTTCTCACTATCTAAGTGCGTCGCTTCGAGCGTCCGAGCGAAATTCCACTTTCGCGGGGACGAGGTGAGGAGAGTACATTACTAGATTAGCAAATATAAAGTTTGATTAAATCGTAAATAAGGTACTCCTGTAACTACGTTGCCAACAGACGAATGTTTACTTAGGCTAGGTACGCACTTTGCAGCTGGTCGCAATGCTGGCTGGTCGATCGGCTAACCGGATGCCCCGAATTGTATGTTTTAACTGTATATACTCGTATTCGTATTAGTTGGCCACCCTGCCCGTCAATATAATTATCCAGACGTTAACCCATAAACGTCTAATAACTTAACAAGCCGCTTAGTATTGTTTGTCCCTTTCGGCCTTATGAATATGCTTAAAAGACCGAAAGGAACAAGCGATACTTAGCGGCTTCTTAATTTGGGAGACGTTTATGAATAACGTTAGTGCGTACATAGCCCAGCCCAGCGTAGCGATAATGGGTATTTACGCATGTCGCATAGTTAATAAGAGAGGCCTATGTCCAGCACTGGACTGATAGTCTAAGGCCTGCGTAGACGCTCAAACGGGGCGTGCGGCAGCGTCCATGTTAAACAAATGCAAACGTATGCGCTTGGCCTGAGTACATGCTGTCGAAAACCCTTGGACGCTCAACGATCCGCTACCTGGATGCTTAGCCAAGTGCCCAATCGCTAACGCTTGATAGCGTATCGTAGTTTTCCCTCTCTGTCACTCTTTCAAATTAGTGCGACGAAGATAGTTAGCTGCCTTTCGTTTACGATTGACGATTAAGCGCTAGCGATTGGCAACTTGGCTAAGCACCCTGCTCCGCCGGCGCGCCGGCCTTACACAAGCTGATGATAGGATGTGACGATGTGATTATAGTACATCGTGCATCAAGGGAATTACGGAATTACTAACGAGAGTGTTAGAATTTTAATGACTCGAGTTAGTGTTCCGCTTACCGAGCGTGATGCATACAATGTTTTTCATCACACTTGCTAACAAAAGAAATGGTTTTAAAACAAAATATTATTAAATAGCGTACTGACATTTCTATTACTCCCTAGCGAATTTCACTTTTCCATTACTTCCGCTACGCATGCAAGCAATGGCGCGCTTAGACAGCAAGTGTGATGAAATAGTACATTACTACCGAGGCCGGGAAGTGACTGGTTGCCGGCCGAATATATGTAGACGGCCGAGCGAAGCGAGGCCGGATAGTATTCGGACGGCAACCCGTCGCTTCATGGTCGAGGTATGTATAATGCTTTTCTCAAACATGCAATGAAATGAAACAAAAAAATGTATCTTCTTTCTAAGAAATTATAAGTCAACTACATAACTAAGTCTTTGAAACACAACCAAAGTCAAATTCGACACCGACACATAATTTTTTTTAAGACTGACCTGTTTGAAAGTTGCAAATGTTTACTTTTAAAAAGCGGTATTAGACGACGCGGTCGGTTGGGTCCAATTAATCGCATACGGTGATCGGGTCGACGGATCGCGCCGTATAATACTGCTTTTTAAATATTATTTTGAGTAGTTATTGTACATTTATTTTAAATTATATAATTTAAATACCTAATTATAACTGCATAAATTTGCCAATCGTTTTTTTTGAATACTAATATTACTTACAGATAATTATTGGCTGAAAGCCAAGATGCCAGGTCACAACTCTATGTCAAATGAAAATTAAAAAAGAGGCACTTGCCGGCCTAGGCCGGCAACGAGGTACTTCCCGGCCACTTTTTAGGCACGTAACTACAACATTTCATTGCATGTTTGAGAAATAGTACATTGTGTATTAATGTCGGTAAATAAGAAATTATATATTTTCACAAAACTACTCTAAAATGGTCTAAATGATTTCTCAAAATGAGGGATGACTTATTATCATTTTTATAAAGGGTGCTTAGCCAAGTTGCCAATCGCTAGCGCTTAAACGTCAATCGTAAGCGAAAGACAGCTAACTGTCTTTGTCGCACTAATATGCAAGAGTGACAGAGAGGGAAAACTACGATACGCTACCAAGCGCTAGCGATTGGCAACTTGGCTAAGCGTCCAGAAATCCTGGCGCAGCGCGCGCCGCCGCCCGCCTGCGGCGGCTGCAGGCGCCGCACTAGTGCGATGTATTGTTGTCTGAAAATCCTTGATTGCCCTAAGGCGTAATGACTGATCTGCGGCGCGCATTGCTGCAGCGCATTGGCGCACTTACCGAACAGGTGTAATGAAATAGTACATTGTGTATTAAGGGCGGTAAATAAGAAAGTGTGTCATAATTCTTGTACCGCCCGTGGCACACACACAATGTTTTTCATCACACCTGTGAGGCAAAAAAAGTAAATAAAACTATACAGGGTGGAAAGGGACGACGTTCCTTCCCGCTACCCACCGAGTCTACCAACGATTACGATGAACTTTCAGTATGGGACCAACATCGAAAGCGTACATGGAAAATTGACTTTTCCATACTATTGTACTCTAACTAATCACTCCCTTTGTATGAGAGGTTACATTTTTAAAAACATATTTCGATGTTGGTCCCATACTAAAAGTTCATCGTAATGGTTGGTAGACTCGGTGGGTAGCGGGAAGGAACGTCGTCCCTTTCCACCCTGTATATTTTCACAAAACTACTCTAAAATGGTCTAAATGATTTCTCAAAATCAGGGATGACTTAAATTCATCATTTTTATAAAAGGAATCTCGGCGCGGCGCGCGCCGCACCGCGCTAGCTCATTACGTTCAAGTATGCCTGCGTATAATAACACTTCTTACGAGCAGATGTAATGAAAATTATAATTCTTTCCCGCAGTTGCGTGGCAGCCGGAAAGCCTCGAAGACTTCTCGAGCCTCCGCAGTAGCTCGGTCGACTACGCGGCCGCGCTGCTACTCGCCGTGATGGCCGCCGTGTTGCTAGCAGCTGTGGGGTACCATTGCGCGGCGACGTGGCGATGGTTCGTGGGGAGGTGTGTACGGTAATGCCCCTGCCCTTTTTTGTCCTTGTCGAGCTTGCGCTTTTGTCAGAAAAGCTTATAAGAGTGCGCTATCCGGTTATGGGGTACTAGTGCGCGGCGACCGGTTTCTGGGGGAGGTGTGTACGGTAATGCCCCTGCCCTTTTTTGTCCTTGTCGAGCTTGCGCTTTTGTCAGAGAAGCTTATGAGAGTGCGCTATCCTTATGAAATATTTGCTCGCGGTTATGGGGTACATACGCGGCGACCTGTTTCTGGGGGAGGTTTGTACGGTAATATCCCTGCCCTTTTTGTCCTTGCGGAGCTTGCGCTTTTGTCAGAGAAGTTTGTGAGAGTGTTATGGGGTACCACTGCGTGGCAACGTGGCGATGGTTCGTGGGGAGGTGTGTACGGTAATGTCCCTGCCCTTTTTTGTCCTTGTCGAGCTTGCGCTTTTGTTTGTGAAACTTATAAGAGTGCGCTATCTGGTTATGGGGTACTAATGCGCGGCGATCTGTTTCTGGGGGAGGTGTGTACGGTAATACCCCTGCCCTTTTTTGTCCTTGTCGAGCTTGCGCTTTTGCCAGAGAAGCTTATGAGAGTGCGCTATCCGTATGAAATATATGCTCGCGGTTATGGGGTACATACGCGGCGACCTGTTTCTGGGGGAGGTTTGTACGGTAATATCCCTGCCCTTTTTGTCCTTGCGGAGCTTTCGCTTTTGTCAGAGAAGTTTGTGAGAGTGTCATGGAGTACCAGTGCGCGGCAAAGTGGCGATGGTTCGTGGGGAGGTGTGTACGGTAATACCCCTGCCCTTTTTGTCTTTGTGGAGCTTACGCTTTTGTCAGACGAGACGCTGTCCTAGTGTAGAAAGCAGTATTTGCTATGAAACTCCATCGCAAAAAGCCGCCTATTGCTAGCCGCCATTGCCTAGAACTCAGAACGGCAAATGAGAAGCTTATGAGAGTGCAGTGCACTGTCCCTATGAAATATTGGAACGCCACTGCGCGGCAACGTAAAGGTGCGGTTAAACTAAAAGATCATTCGCTGTTCTAACCTCCCACTCTAAACATTCTTAATTATTTTGCTATTTCAATAAGCTTAAAGTGTATTTAGCAGTGATCGTTACACGGAAGCTAATAGAAATTTCAATTACACAATAAAAAACCGGCCAAGTGCGAGTCGGTCTCGCGCGCGAAGGTTTCCGTACCATTATCAATTTATTATTTAAAAATACAGTTAAATCAACCTACCTCAAAAACTATAGGAGATAATTGTATCAAACTAAAAATCGTTGATAGAGTTTATTAATGTGCATAACATATATATATATTTTTTTTAATTTTATATCGCGTAGTTTAAAAAATAGAGGGTGGGGCACATTTTTCAGACTCTGAGAGCTGATATTTCGAAAACGATTTGCTTAAATAAAAATGAGATTTATAAACCTTCATATAATTTTCAAAGACCTTTCTATTAATACCCCACACGCTTATATACAACTAAATATTTTTTTCTATCCCTCAGTTACATGTATGGAGGGCCCCCACCCCAATGGTTTTTTTTTACCATTTAGTATCATAATCCTGTAGCGGTTTATACAACACATATCCTTACCAAATTTCGTTACTGTAGCATTTATAGTTTCCGAGTAAATCGGCTGTGACAGGCGGACAGACGGACATGACGAATCTGTAAGGGTTCCGTTTTTGCCATTTTGGCTAATTAATACATTGGGTAAATAAAAATATGTGTTTGATAATATCATCTGCCTAGTGTCCAAATCGTATACATAAATTGTTAATAGATTCGTACTTTTTTCTTTGATCCCCATTCATTAACACCCTATTTATACTGATAAACTTTTTTATGGCCTTTTCACTTATATTCAGTAATCTAACTTCTCTTTTGCCAGAAGCCGTCGAGCTTCGGAAGAGAGTAACTGCGACTCCCTATCTCGGCAGGCAGCCATAAGGATCAGTCACTCCCTGCCGGATCTGCAGACAGAACCACTCAAGCAGGAGTACGTGCAGGAGCATAAGGATCCGGCTAACAAGAAGGTAAGGAGACTAAGAAGCCTGGCTTAAGATATCAGGCTTATGATGGCACGCATTTACCGTTTATCGCACTTGGATACTTGTTAGAACCTGACGGCAAGAAGAGTTGCCAATACCCACGTGACAATTTAAAATTTGACAAAAGAAGACTGTAAACATATGTAATTTAGATTGATTTTTCAGTTCTGGAAATTGTGCACATTGACGGATCTCAACGATGAAATGTAGTGTAGGTACAATACCACAAGGGCCAATTTTAGTTTATGTAAATAAAGTGTACATATTTCTAAATGAAGTCATTTTGACATAAAAGCAAAGTAATTGTTGAAATAAGTAAAACCATGCCTATAACAATTCACTTAAAGTAATCGGCAATGACTTGAGAATTTGTGGAAAAATATACAAAGGTGCGGTATTTGAACATTTCCATTAATTTTGGGTGTAATAGGTTCCGTCAGTTTTGCTGATTCATGTTCAAGAAATTTTCTCATAAAGTGGTTAATTTTTATAACATCGAGTTTCCTGTAAAATAAAATATTAGAAAAACGAAGGTATAAAATAAAATATTAGAAAAACGAAGGTATAAAATATTTTTAGATCTAAATAGATCTGAAAATATTATGCAATAAATAGTATAGTGATTTTGAGCAAATATTTTTTTAGCTGACTTTTACATTACGTTACGATACAAATTTGTAAAGTGTCTCTATTACACCTGCCGCCTCGCCAGACTCGAACCCAGAGCCTTAGGATGACAAATATTACTGTCTAGACTAGCAATGCACCGATCGGAAGTCATAAATTGGAAAACTTCTATAGATAATGTTCTCGGCAACTTAAAATTTATAAGCAATGTAATCATACCAAAACCGTGGTACATACATGCCTTTTGAGGTATATTTTATGCCTTGTTTACTCTATTGTGAAATACAATAATCTTCTTAAGACTTTTATAAATTCTTACGGAAATATTTTTAATGAGAATTTTCTCTTAAATTCTCATGAAAATTCTTGGAAATTTCCGAGAATATTCCCGCAATTTTGAGAATGTTTTGCAACTTGTACATTGCTAGTCTAGACTAACCACTCAGATAAGGTATCGACGTTAACGAGGCAGCTATGAAAATATATTTTTTTCTTATATCTCTAAGGCTCGGTTTCACCAAACTTAACGCTTACTTCCGGATAGTAATGTCAAAACTCCATAGTAATTTGACATTAGTATCTAAGAGTAAGTATTATTCTTCTTCTTCTTCTTTGATGATATCAAGCCTAACATTGAAAGTTTCGTTCGCAGATGTTTCTGCATGTAAACAAAATAATTTAATTTATAGTACATGTGCAGTATCAAAAATATTTGATTCCATAGTGATTCCAATTTTACCTAAGCTCAATATTTAAAGCATCTGTCCGAAGCATTAATGCTTCATGAAATTGATGACTTATATCGATTGACAACGTCATTTGAGCTTCGTAAAGCTAATTACTCTTGCAATGAAGAAATATCGCTAAGAGAACATTTTGTGCTACCTATTTTAAACATTATACCTTTGTTGACTACCCGTGTCATCAAAATGATATTTTGAAAGCAACTTGTCTCAACAAGTTCAATGCTATTAAAACGACAGGCGCTTGCGGCACGATACAACCTTTGCTTATAATACCTAAGGATAAAACGAGGCACGTCAAGTCCAGAAGCTTTATCCGCTAGAGGGAGCATTTCCCTAACCTGGGGGCCTTCCATGACGTATTAATGCGTTTCCGTTTAGGTTGAGAGAAAGGGACAAGACTATTATACGAGTCGTATATCACTGTCCCTTTCCCTGAGCATAAACTGGATCGCATTAGTACGTCATGGTAACCCCCCTGTACGCTTATTATGGTCCCGTTTTTAATCGTTTGTCGTTGTTGCCGTCACCTTCTTACACGGTTTCCAGTATAAAGGTGACGCGTAGCACAATAAACGGCAAATTCATGACCATGATTAGCCACCTGGCTACGATTCGACCGCATATCGAGGCTCACATCGCCAGAAGAAACAAAAAAAAAAGAAACTAGCAACTTTTCATGATCTGGCACTTTTAGAACACAATCTTGGTTTTATCACCAACTTAAAACCTCAATCCTTAAGTTCACACAGTATTGACGTAAAAATATATCTACAAAACGTGTTTCACGATATGTGTCAAAGACAACAAATGCTATTGAAAGTTAGCCTTAACTATTTGTTTATGTTAAGGTGGGGTAAGATGAAACGGGTTTTTTAATTGGGTAAAACAAAATGCTAGCAGCAGACGCTGTGCCAGAATGACGAATTTTTGTCTTATCCCATTAAAATAGTACATTTCCTAACTAGTGCTGGAAAACTTTTTTTCGGCGAAAGTTGGAGCCCGAGTGAAACAAGGGCGACAATCACCCGAGTTAAAAAAAAGTTTTTGCACGTGTAAGGGACGATTTTTTTCATAACAAGTGCGTCAAAAAGGGAAATTTCCGCGCGCGAAGCGTACGCAAAGTTCGTTTTTGCGCATTAGTTAGGAAATAGTACATTACGACACAAGTGCGTAAAACATGAAATTCGAAACGAGTGGCGATGTTTTAAAACACGACCAATAGGGAGTGTTTTAAATCGACACGAGCTACGAATTTCGTTTTTGTACGTGTCTCGTACGACGTTTTTTAGTGCAGATGGCCCTCTGAAGTTTTGGACCTGACGTAAAATGACACACTTCTCGCACTAGAGCCTAAAAAAGGCATCATCTGCACTAAAAAACCGTTTCAGCTTACCCCACCTTACTTACATTTTTTTTTCGTTTACTGTAAACTTTTTAAGAACAACTCATACAAGACTGTCTTGGGCTTGGGCTCCAGTCCAAGCCCACCATCGGTCACATCGATGAGCCTCGGTATTATATTTTTTGTAAAAAACAAAGTGTCTGAAAGACGGTACAATTGTGAAGCTTTCGAGGTTTTTCAAGAGTTTTTTATTGCCTAAATTAAATCATACTTAAGGTGTAGTTATGTAATATAGGACGTATCAACGTAGTAAGTCAAATTTTAAAACAGTAGGTAGGTTCATTATTCTCGTCTTGCGTGTATTTGCTCACGACTTACGACCAATGCCATTTGGCTGTCCTGACTTAGTACGAATGTAGGTATGTAACAAAAGAAAAAAAATGGGACAATATTTTTAAATCGGATTTTTGGACTCTATATCGGGACATAAACCGATTTCAGGCCGGGATCATTACATATCAGAGGATTTTTAACTGGACGGAAGTGATATGAAATGCTGGGAGAAACAAGCTAAATCCAATCCGGTACAAGTACCATTATATAACTCAGTCGTGACCTCTCTAGAGGAGGTCGTCTATGATCTGAAAGTATTTCGTGGAAACTTTTATTACACTCAGAGCTTCTTACAAGGACGCAACTTTATTACTATAGTTGTCGACTAATGCATCTTGGCCAAGTTTTTCTGACACAATGTGGTATATGAAAAGATAACGTAAAGAATATTGAATCGTAGAAAGTTGGGATATTACAATTTTTCTTTTTTATAGAATAACCCACCTCTGCAAAATTTTATCGAAAATACATTTAGGAGTAGCTATGATTTTGACAATTTTTGAGTTATCATATTATAAAGTTGAGATTTAGTAGCTAATAAAATATAATCCAAAATAGGTACCGTAAAACCATACAACTATGGTCCAAAAGTTCAACTCGTAATTAAAAAGTATCAAATCTTTTACTCCAGTTTTATCTACATTTTTTAATCATTAATGAGGAGACTTTGTGTAACAACTGCGTCAATCATATATTTATTGTTTGAATTACACTAAATCGAAGATATTTGACATAGTTTTGGACCAATAGTTGGGAGCTTTTGGACTATAGTTGGGTAGTTTTACGGTACTTAGAGAGTTTTGTTTCTATTTTTGTAGACTTACGTAGGTATATATTCTGTGGCTCATTTTTTCATGTTAAATTGATTTTTAAAGTTAACAATATGCACTTTACACCCTAAATAAGCCTACAAAGGGTTTTTTAACTGTGTGACTGCAGTCATTCTTGGCATTATATTTTTAATATAATTTAAGATTATTACAAAGAAAAATCTTCACAAAGCGTCTCGCGGGACGCTCAAAGGACAGAGAAGTAATATTACAACAGTTGTAATATCTGTCTTCAACTGCATTGCTGTACATTCGCTAATAAAACGTTTCCAAGATTCACAAAGCAGCGTGTAGCAATAATCATGAGATGCTACCTAAACGTTGACATTAATATGCGTAGGTTAGCTACCTAAAATTACTACGAACAGGGATAAAATATCAAATAGGATCACCATGGATATTACCTTAAGTAAATTATACATTTCTTTATTAAAATTGATTAAGAATAACTAGTATTCGTTCATTAGTAAAATATACATCTCAAAAGGTGCATTCAGACCAAAAGAGCATTCGCTGTTCTATCCCCCGCTCTACGAAATCAACCAATCACGTTTTGTGTAACGATCGAATTTCGTAGAGTGGGGGGTTAGAATAGCGAATGTTCGTATGTATGTATGTATGTATGTATGTAAATTCTTTATTGTACACAAAACACAGGTAAAAATACACATATTAACAGTAAATTTGACAGGTACAAAGGCGAACTTATCCCTGTAAGGGATCTCTTCCAGTTAACCTTCGAGCAAAGGAGTTGCGTATAGGAAGCAAAAGATAGACAAACATACACGTGTACTGTGGTGAATGTATTAGAGTACCAAATAACAATTAAATACTTACTAAGCTAACTTCGTACATAAAATACACATATAGTTAAAATATACAATAAATATACGTACATATACTACACATCTATAAAAAATAAATAAAAAAATACCCAACGAATTCACAAAATATCGGAGAGCCACAACTTTCGTGGCTTTCGTCTGTTCGTTTGGTCTGAATGCACCTAAAGCTGCAAATGACCACAAACATTGAGTATAATTACGTTTGGGAAAATATTTAAAAAACGGCCAGGAGCATGTCGCAACGTGCTCAGTATACGGTGCCGTAGTTATTCCAAAACGGCTGGGGCCGATTATATTCGAAATAGTTTTACTTTAAAGTATTCTATTAGCCCACACTATTCATCGTTTTATTCAATTGTTTGTTGAACCCATTGGTCAAAAGTCGGAGGTGGGAGGGGGGCACATTTTTTTTACTCAGGAGCGGTTGGAGGGTTGATCTGCGAAGACATCAACTTAAAAGAAAAATACCTATTCAATGCCCCACACTATAGAACTAACTTTACGTGTAGGGAAGGTATAATAACGGATATTTTATTTTCTATATTTTATTCCTACACTTTAACGGTATGATTAACATATAATTATACTTGCACA
This sequence comes from Thaumatotibia leucotreta, assembly GCA_025490895.1. Classification (NCBI taxonomy): domain Eukaryota; kingdom Metazoa; phylum Arthropoda; class Insecta; order Lepidoptera; family Tortricidae; genus Thaumatotibia; species Thaumatotibia leucotreta. The sequence continues at coordinate 43,808 of JALPQI010009292.1, forward strand.
AAATTGCAAATTTCTAGAACTAACGGCTACTGAACTATGATAAAATACCTGAGCCAATCAGAACCAATGAAACAGAGCGACGTTTTCTAAAATGCCTCAAAATGTATTGCATCTCAAAGGCCTATTACGCCGTTAATGAATTTCTAGATGAATAATAATTGTTACGAATAATAAATATTTATTTTGTTAATTAATTTATTTATGGAATTGTATATTATTGTGATGAAATGATTTAAATGTATGTTTACTATGTTATTGACGGTGTATGATTAATATCAATAAATGTCTTGTCTTGTCTTGTCTTGTCTTGTCTATGCTGCGGATAGACAGACGGACATGGCGATAAGCGGTATTTTTTATATAAGGTCCTAATTTATTAGTTGCAGATATTTTAACACATGATACTTTACATTAAAATAATTAACTTTTAATATAAATTAAGAAATTTTTTTGATTTCATTTTCCTAACAAAAAAATTAATTATAACTTCGTCTAAAAAAAATCATCATGTGCATTATCACACAATAACACTGTCTGTCATGTCATCAAACGACACAATCCAACGGAAAATAACATGACATTGACAATCAAGTATTTAATTTATCGACGTGAAGTGGCCAGTTCCAGTTAAGTGCTACGTAAAAGAGGTCCTAGAATCTGTTCAATGAGTTTTCATTTAATAATCACCTAAACAGGGTGTTTTTACGTAGCAAATTTGTTTTTCCGTTTTCTCCAAAAAAACATCGTAAAAGCTATAATGTTTCACGGTTTAATAT
>JALPQI010009293.1:0-47183 GCA_025490895.1 Thaumatotibia leucotreta
TAAATACCTGATTCACAAAATATATTTTATTTTCCCTCGCTATTATACTTTGTATACATTTATTAATACTTTTGAGCATATCGATACTGTTTCTACATATAGGTATGTGCACATATTTATTTTTCACGTTGGTTAATATTCTCCTACCCCTACCTTATCTAGTTACATAACAATTTTCATGCATGTGGCCGCCTGTTGTTTGTTATCCATTTTTATTTATTGGTGTTGTATTTGTTATGTGCAGAAACATTCGGTTATACGCTGCGATTGGCTGATGGACGATATCCCAGATATGTGAACTGTATGGAGACTACATATATCCTTACCACACAGTTTCTCTACTCAACTAGTGATTCCCGGCTGCGGAAGCCTTAGCTGTACATAATTTTGTTATTCAACGAAATCAATTAGTGCATTTTTCAAAACGATAAAATACTGCGGCATGCACTCGCTAAATAATTTCATTTACTTAATTAAATGGTCGGCATTATGCAGACCCAGGTACATATTCGCCAGATATTGCCGCCAGCATTTGAATTTTTCATGAGTTTTCAAAGGCCTGAGGCTACCGCTAGTCGCAATGAGCGGGGAAAAATGTACAGACAACCTATCGTTTTGTCGTATCACGCGTTTACATTAATATGAAAAGTAAACTTTATTTCTTTGATAAAAAGATTGTTATGTAACTTTATTCTTTCAGCATACTCGTATTTGTGAAAAATTACAGCCAAATTGTCTATGTTTTATGACTATTTCCACCGGTCTCTCCCCTAGGGGTGCGTAGACGTTCTCGTTCTAGGAAATGTTTACGCGCCTGCAAATGTTAACCATTATATTTCCCTATACTTGTGTACGATCTACGAGTTCATTGAACGCGGAATGCGGGCTTTTACGTGATATTAATTTGGTAATATTCAAATGTGTCTTGGTAAGAGTGTTTGAATAATCATGTTACGGTTGGTTGGTGAGGTGAGGCATATTGACATTATCTAGTCGTTTCCTAATTACAAAACGTGACTTTTTGGATTATTCGGCATTTTCGAAGCGCCTCATTAATAGGCTAGCTGGATGCAACCTCTTTCGTGATCAAAACTGCATAGGGGCCCTTAGGCAAAACGTAGGACACGTACCTACGTTATCTTACATCTAACTATGTAGGTATATGCAGTGCAGACTCTCTTTCCTCAATAATATCGTTGTCTGTAATTTAGATAGATCTATGATTGAATGCATGCTCAATTACAATTAATATTACAGGCAATATTACCGCTTTGTAGATATAGGAAAGAAACTTCCGCCTTCAATATTAGTTCTTATTTATTACGTAATAAATAATCTTTATTATGCAGCTACTTGTTTACAGTACTATTTATTGTGTACCGTATCCCAGCGTAGTTCACGATAACCCTTAATTTAATTTCAAGTCCTAAGGTTTTTTTAATAAATTTGCGTATTCGAGTTTAGCAAAATGTATTCTTCTTCTTTATCTGGCCTTATCCCATTTTCATTTGGGGTCGGCTCTCCTAATCATTTTATATCCTTTAGCAAAATGTATTGAACATCTAAATTAAACGTCACTGATAACATAATTTCTACCTGAACACATAACATTGGTAATGTTTATACTTTCCTAATTCCAGGAGATAATCTGGGTCGGCCGGTCACCGATATTATTCCGGGTACAATTTACTCTAAATTTGAAGTTTCATCCGATATTGAGGTTGGAGTTCAGTGGGGATATATTGAAGAGGTTTAAAATAATGTTATAGGTATTTAGGTTTACAATATAATAACTACTTATCTCGAAGAAGCAGGTCGAATCATTCTTAATAGTAATATATGTCGTTATATCATAAAATCGTTTGTTTATTTATGTATCATATAATGTTCTTTTCGATTTTAAAACGTGTATCCCTTTCTAGGGTTACGTAGTCAACTAGGAACCCTTATAGTTTTGCCAAGTCTCTCTGTCTGTCTGTCCGCCTGATAGTCCGCGGATGAACCCAGTGACTGTTACCACAATCAATAGATACGTATTAGGGAGTGTCTTTTTTTTCATCTGAACCCTAATGTGTGATTAATTGCTGGATGTGTGTTATTTTTTGCATTTAATCCAAAAATAAAGATAATTTGAATGCGTTCTATGAGTTCTATCACACCTAATTAGGGCGCAGCCAATCCCCGGGCAGTAATTAAAACATCGTGCATCAAGTGAACTCTGTAAAAACGTATTTATTTAACCTTCTATTATGCATAGATGTTCATTACATAATATCTCGTATTGTAAAGATCAAAATTATGTTCGACGTTTTGTAAATATAATAAGCCTTCATGTGTGCTATCTTTGCCCGAGTATAGGCGAAAATCTTAAGAGGTATTTATCCTACCGGTTATTTATTATTAAGTTTGTACGAGTTAGCAGACTAACTGAGATTTGTCGTATTTTCCAATTATGATAAACTGGTTGAGTACCTACTTGAAACAACTCTGTCGGCTTCAATCTTGTTTGATCAAATGGCGGCATTGAAACGCCTTTCAGTCGCACCAATTAGGTAGGTACCGATATAATAAATATAATAATAATATGATGTATGCCATCCCGACGAGCGAGTGAGAACAAAAGAAACATTTTGTAGAAAAAACGGTAACTTATTATATTTTTAAGACATTATATCAAGCCAAGTATAAGAAGGTGTCCCAATGGCCACATCTTTACTTGCGCGTACCTATTTTGTTTGCAAGTACCGTCTTGTGGTTTAGGTTGAAACTATAAATTGACATTCCACGCCAAAAAAAGATGTTGTCCTACTCAGATAATTCGCTCCTTAATAAGAAGCTGACCCCCTTATTCATAATCGTCTCCTAACTTAACCGCCAAGTATTGTTTATCCCTTTCGGTCTTATACACACATGGAAACGATCGAAAGAGACAAACAATGCTTAGTGGCTTGATAAGTTTGGAGACGATTATGCATAAGGGGGTAATATGCCGTCGGCAAGTCTCAGGACTCGCCGGTCGTCGGTCGCCGGTCGCGGGTCGTCGGGTCGTCGCTCCGGACTCGGAGCAATGTCGGAACGAGGTGATCGAATTCTAGCAGGTTGCTCACCTTTCGTCTTAATTCAGTCTGGATTATTTACCGAGAGTGAAACATTGTAAGTAATATGATTGTAACACGAATGTATCTAGGGACTTCATATAAATAAAAACCTACATTTAAACATGACTAAGCTTTTGCCCTAAATACACCTACTTAGGTACGAGTACATTGAATTAACTTTATAATACAGGGTGTAAGTCTAATACGGGCAAAGCTTTTAACGGGTGTAAGTTTAGGGCATAAGATGACATAACTGCCATGTCAATAATAACTCAAGTTCATACAAAAATTACTGCGACGAAAATCTTTAAAAAAATCTGTAGGGAAGTAATTAAGTGTTACTTAAAAAAAACCTCGTAATCCATGATTACACTGATGAATTCCATGCCTAGTTTAATTGATCACCAGTATTAGATTTACACGCGGTATTTTAGTCAAAGTCAAACGATTCTTTATTCAAGTAGGAATGGCAACAAGCACATTTGAATCGTCAAACAGAATACAATAAAATCGAATTTCTTATTTAGTTTACAGTTCTAATTTTTATGTCAAAACTAATGTGTGCGGTGTGCGTGTGGATTGAGTGAGCCCGTCAAAAATGTTTGAAATATGCTGTTTTGTATAAGTTATAAAACATTTGCAAAACTAATGCCTGTATTTGTAAAACAGATAAATCAAAAGATATATGTTAGATGACGACACAGTATCGCTCTGAGGTTGGGTTCCAAGGTGTGCGAGCCGCATTGGTGCATTTGCGGGGCGACTGTAGAGGCGAACGGTCACCACGGCTTGAGCTGCTCCCGGTCTGCAGGGTGGTTCCCGAGACACTATGCGATCAATGAGTTGATACGTCGCTCCTAGGTCTCGGCGAACGTGCCTTGCATTTTGGAGCCTCAAGGCTTAAGCCGTTCGGACGGCAAGCGGCCGGATGGCCTTATTTACGCTGGTTCCATGGGTGAAAGGTCGGTGCCTGCTTTGGGATGCTACCTGTATGAGTACTTTTGCACCATCTCACCTTCCTCATACTGGTGGAACAGCAGGTTTGGCGGCTGAAAATTTGGCCAGGCTTAAGCATGCCAAATACGCCAGCCTGGAGCCAGCGTACGATTTTGTTCCGATCGCCGTGGAGACGGCTGGACCGTGGGGTGTCGAGGCTAAAGGGCTCGTTAGAGATTTGGGGCGGCGTTTGCGTGACAGAGGTGGTGATCCCCGATCCGGTTTCTACCTTGTTCAACAAATATCGCTTGCCATCCAGCGCGGCAATGCCGCAAGCATATTAGGCACTTTTGGACAGGGTGGTAGCCGGAGCGGGGTATAATTTACTTAGTGCTTTGTAGTTTTAGTTTTAGGTTAATTTTTAGGCATAGTTTTTAATTGTTATAGTGTAGATTTTGTAATGGCTGGTTTTTTATTTGAATTTATTAATAAAGTATATACTAAAAAAAAAATCTTTATTTAAATAAAATTTACAAATCAATTATCCTGCAGCTAAACAAATTCAGATTATTTATTTCGTATAACCAAGTGACACATATACCTATGATTACTAATACAAATAAATATAACCTTAAAAATATATAGGGTGTCCCAAAAATAACGCAAGATTTGAAATCGATGAAAAATACTTATTTCTTGTTCGATTGTTTTATTTCTTGATTTAATCATAAAGTACAGAGAGTATTTAGTATGGTGGTTTAGTATGGTGGAGAGAGGGTTTAGTATGGTAAAGCATGCCGAGAAATTACTCCGAAAGATTTGTTGTGACATAACACTCCTTTTTTAAAAATTTATATGAAATTTGCATAATTATTGTTGAATTTCGTTGCTGCAGTGTGGAATCCCCTCCTTCGAACCATGGGCGATCGAGAGCTTGCTGACAAAGAACTTTTGACTATAAATAGCCCCATAAAAATAAACAATTATGTTAAATCGCAATATTTGGGATTCACTGAAATTAAGGGAACACGGCCAGAAAATAGGGTCAAAACCTTTTCTGTCAAGGAGACCAGGGCTGCAGGGCAATTTGCAATTACAATACTTAATCCTATTATCCAGTCAGTGTCAGGGAAAAAAATTGCAATTGTTCAATAAAATTATGCTTTATCATTAAATTTAAATCTTGCGTTATTTTTCGGACACCCTTTATTATGGTTGAAGACAAAGATACATTCTTTGACGCTTTTATTCAATATACTAACTGCTTATATATGCACATATTTGTTGGCCAACCTGTATACATAATACTAACTAATAAACAAATAATTATAAAAAGTAACAAACTAAAACTAACAATATAAAATTAAAACTAAACCAACCTTTAAAAATAATATCCTATTATAATAAAAATACGCCGTCCAGCAGGTACGCTTGAGGCATGGACCCCATAACGCTGGCAGCGTTACCTCTCTGTACCGCAAGAGCGAGAGTACCGAGAGGTACACTCGACCAATTGGAACCCTAGGCCACTCTAGAACCATGTCAAAATGAAAAGCCGTTTGAAATGTCTTACAATCTGATTGATAACGTTACTTTGACATGGTTCCTGAGTGGCCTAGGGTTCCAATTGGTTGACTGTACACGCCGCCGTATACGTAACGTGTGTTCACTCAGTTCTCAGACTCTACCAACGAAATCTGGGAATGCATTAATTTAACATACTTAGGTCCACTTGCACCGATTGTGATTAGCGATTTAATCCGGATTAACGCATCATTATTTGACAGCTTAATCTAAATTAACTCGTTAATCTCGATTGGTGCAAGTCCGCCTTATATGTATATTATTTATATGTTGATGTTTAGTAAAACTTACGCTCACTTACCTCTATAGCTTGTAGATCACCTGGTAACAGTGGTAACGTATTTAAGGTTTAATGTACTTTTGTAACATAGTTCTTATATGATTTCTACTCAGAAAAATTGTGAGCTCTTTCGATCCTAATAGGAGGAAATTTTTTCTAGTATCGGATCTGGATCGAAAGCATTCGCGATTCTGAATGGAAACCATATTCTAAGTTCCAAATCAAACAAAAAAATGGGAGCGACAACTTTGAAAAAAAAAAACGTCCCTACTATAACTAAACTTAAACTTATTTCTGAAAAAGTCCCTAAGGCCTACTTATTCTGTTTCCCAAAACCTCACTGGCAGCTATTCATGCACATATTTGTTGGCCAACCTGTATACATAATTAAATGATCATTTGGGCAATATCAAAATTTCATCCTACATTTATTTCTGCTGGCCTGTTTATTTAGAGCACATGCGATACGCGCTCCCAGGAGATGAATAGCTGAAAAAAATCGAGCGGAGGCGTTACTTCATCACTATGTGGCTGTAGGTGTACCTGTAATAAATAAGTCATGCATTATTTAAGTACTTATTCGAATTTATAATCGTGGGATCAAATAGTGTAGGTAAGGAGTTTATAAGTAAAGTGTATAACTACACCACCACTACTACTAAAAAAATGTAATCTAAGCGTTAATTCCCTAGAAGTAATTTGTAATTTTACAAAACCAAAAATACTGTTATCTGATCACATCCACTTGAATATTATTAAACATTTATCATTGGAAAAATTACAATAGTTATTATTAAATATGCCGAGCTTTTAGAAAGCACGACATTTTCGATGTCTGTGTCTGTCGTCTGTGTAACATACTTTATAATTTTAATATTTTTTGACTTCAGTTACCTACGTAAAATTACTAACACGGTTCTCTAATTTTTCGCCGAATAAGTATGACTGCCTAACCAACATATTATCGCAGAATTTCATTTCGCCGAAAGGTCACTACCAACAACGCAGTCAACTACTTATTATCATATATACTTATATCACCCAACCTAACATAACCTAACCTATATGGTAGGTAAATGAAAATAATATATGGTAAATATTGGTATGCCAAGTTTTTAACCATCTGCCAAACAACGGTTGACAAGTGATATTCGGTAAAATGAAATTCTGCAAAAAGGCACGAGAGTCATTGTGAAAGATGTTGAAGGTGAAATATTATGTGATCCACTCGGTAGCAAAATTTGTTCACCCTTCGTGCCCAAGGCTTAATTCCAGTTGTCGGAGATAGGAGTATTTCGCTCTCCGATACCTAACTTTGCGCCCTTGTAAAACAAATAAATGTATTTCACAAAACCACAAACAAGAAGTCACATTGAGAAATATCGATTAAACTGCAGTGTTGCACTTATATTATGTATGAAATTGTTGGCCTTGACCTTGTTTTAAAAGGCTGAAGCTTTTCGTGTGAATGGTTGGCAGCGCCCCAGCACTGGGGTGGCGTTCCAGTTGTTCGCCAAGTGAAGGACATAATTTTTATTTATTGAGATATGTGATATAAACACACACACACACATACACACACACACGCACTCACAACACACACACAAGTTTTCGTGGCACCTTAAAAATACCTTTATTGAAAGAAAGAAGATAAGATATTTTTTATCTGGGTGATATGGGTGTAGAAGCGTGACTCTTTGTTGAATCACGTTGAATATAGGTAAGAGACAAGATACTAAAGCGTAATAATTGTGGGCAAATGATTTTTTTACATTGGGTCACAGAATATATAAAGTACAGAAGCTTCACTGCTTTGATGTTCACAAATGCCGGCTTTTTATGTGCCTACACAATTATTATTACCAAACAAAACGACGCGCGAGGCGACGCGAGCAGCTAAAATGGGCCGTATTGCGTGGCGGAAAGGTCGCTTATAAGCCGCACACCGTCGAAAACAGGGTTGTCAATTATTGAACACTAATAAAATAACGAACAGCGCTATGAGGCGTCTGACAAATACATTACTGCAATGATATCTACGGCGTTAATAGTATTCGTCTTGATAGCTAATTGAACAATTTAGTTCATGCGTGATTATAGAATTTATCTACGCATTTCATACACGTGATTCAAAAATATTTGTCTCAACTTTGGCGGCACCTTCTTTGTGCTTCGGCCGCGCGTGTCCGGGCGGCATTGCTTTAGGTGAATATCCATCCGAATAATCCTGATAATAACCCGAACATTCTAAAAATATCTGTAGACAGTATGTGAGGTATGCAGAAATTAATATATCTGTTTAATGCATTTAAAAAGAAAGAATTACGTTAGGTACCTAAGCATTCATTACAAAAGCAGAATAAATAAGTAATGGTTTAATCACAATCGTAAGGCAGACGTAACACGGCATTTTCTCTTATATGTACCTATTTGATATTATGGGAATAAAGTCAGACAACCAAATAATATGTTAGGACAAAAGGCGCGAAATTCAATAATAGTATGTGAGAACGAAGTTTTTTACATTATTTAAATGTGCCGCTTTTTTACTGACAAATTTGTCCGAATATAAACCATTTTGTCTGTAATTGACTTGAGTTTCTGAGAATTTAATTTACTACGAATGTAGGTAATAAGTATATTATTATGTTCCTTACTTTTTAGTATCTCTCAAACGCATCGGCTGTGCGAAAAACGCGTCATGAAAATTAACATTATTATTATTGCAACATGCTGCTAGGCAGTATATTTTCGGCGTTTTCATTTAAGATGCACATGTATAAAATAATCCTAATATTTGCAAGCGATATATTTCGCTATACGTGACGAGCCAGCGTTGTAAATTTAAGCGCTGTCTCGGAACGCGACAGCGCGCGCTAACCATTGAATAGACCACGGAGACGGGGCGCTCTGCATGTACTTGCCCGCGCGACGGAATCGCGGAGTGACACCCCCTTGATATTATTGAAATTAAGTTTGCGGTTAATGTTGCATCATCTATGTTTAGTAATTTAGTAAAATAATAAAATAAAACTATTTTAGTAGTAGCATTTCATTTTCTTACTGACTGCTATTTTTGCACGCAACTGCAGGTATGTATCTTCGTTAAATCAGTAAATTAAAACAAAATGTACTTACCTATGCAAAAGTAAACAGGTAATCGACGTCAGGATAGTTTATTTTAGAACGCTAGAACAAATTATTATGAATTTAGTACAATGGTTCAACATGAATTTAATCACTCCAGCTCGTCCAACCAAAGCGAATACACGGCCTATTTTAAAGTGAAGAGAATAAAACATCCCAAAGAGCTGAAGTAAAAGGCATGTTTGGCCAAGCTTGGCTCATATTCTGCCATGTAAAGATGTGGCTCTACTGTTTATTTATGCATTGAGTGAGAGTAGGTACCTCACAGAAGTGCAGAATGCATTAAGCAATTTGGGTCAAACACATTCAGTTCGTACTTTGTCTTTTCTGTTCTGAAAGTTGAGCGCTTGATGGAACATCCTCTACAAATTTGATAGAGTCTAGAATTACGCTTTTGGAACGGAATTTGGCGATGTAGGTACGGTTGGCTGCAGAAGCGCGGATTTAATTCATTAATAAACGTGCGTATTAACGTTTACAGTTAATAATTCCGTCGAGTTTATAAATACGTACATGTTTTCACAACAACAACATTGCCACATTTTGAAGATAAAACAAAGGCCTATTTTAATAACTTTCACTAGGTACCGGTAAAATTATTTATTTAAAATAAATAATGATACCTATTGAGAAATCGTTATTTATTTAATTTATCGCCAAAGACCTATTTTAATAACTTTCACTAGGTACCGGTAAAATTATTTATTTAAAATAAATAATGATACCTATTGAGAAATCGTTATTTATAAATATTAGGTGTCATATACAAAAGAAAAACGACCAAGATCACCTATGTCCGAGGTGGGGATCGAACCCACGTACTCAGCTTTCGCGGCTGATGCCTGTACCCCTCGGCCACTCGGTCTTAGCAACCACCGGTCAAATTTCTCGGGTATATGCAATCCCTTACAAGGCTAGGCGCCTTTGACCATTCTCTAAGGGCAAGCACTAACTACATGCCTGCACCTCCTATTAGAATACTTTACAGTTTTCTAGAATAGCTAGAGAGAGATGGTGCTGCCATCTATTGAACGTATTGCGAAAACACAAATCAAATTATTTATTAACTAAATATTTTGATTTGTATTTTTTAATATTTCTCCAGTAGTCACACTACTTAATACTATATAAATTATAAATATTAGATGTCATATACCAAAGAAAAACGACCAAGATCACCTATGTCCGAGGTGGGGATCGAACCCACGTACTCAGCTTTCGCGGCTGATGCCTGTACCCCTCGGCCACTCGGTCTTAGCAACCACCGGTCAAATTTCTCGGGTATATGCAATCCCTTACAAGGCTAGGCGCCTTTGACCATTCTCTAAGGGCAAGCACTAACTACATGCCTGCACCTCCTATTAGAATACTTTACAGTTTTCTAGAATAGCTAGAGAGAGATGGTGCTGCCATCTATTGAACGTATTGCGAAAACACAAATCAAATTATTTATTAACTAAATATTTTGATTTGTATTTTTTAATTTTTCTCCAGTAGTCACACTACTTAATACTGTTACGCCGGTGGCACGATGAAGACTATAAATGTGATTTTAGACACGTTAGAAGCGTTTTCAGCAGGCTGAAATGCGTTTTCAGGCCGTTTCAGAAGGTTCTCTTTCACATACTACAAAATCAAATATTCACTCCAGATACCGTCGTTTTCAGGCGCCTGAAACATGTTTTCAGGCCGTTTCAGGATACCCTCTATCGGATGGCGCAATAACCTGAAAACCCGTTTTCAGGCGTTTTCAGGACCCCTTTCGGGCCTCTCAAGTACAAATCGGTATATAGCTAAATTTCCCATAGGAGTGAAAGAGAAAGCACTATTAGATAGAGACAGCACGAGAGAATGTTCTGGAAGGATGTGAACGAGACAGCTGTAGAGAGAACATTCTCGACGGGTGTGAAAGAGAAACCTGTAGAAAGAGACAGCGATACCCTAGAATGTTCGCGCACGGGCCCTACCGACCGACCTGACTCGGGAACTTTCTAGAATCGAGGGGCCGCGCCAAGTGTGCCACTAAGAGGGATGGATATATAGTGAGCGTTGTTGCCATGCGAGAAAAATTACCCCATCATTTACCCTATTATATGAAACAATATTAAAATGTAATATCAAATATGTTTATTTAAGTGGAGTTTTAGTTTCTTAGTGTACCTTATTTATGAATATCAATTAGATTGCATTTTAACGTATACCAACCGACAGTAGAATCCAAAAAAAGAATGTAAGCAAATATGGCTGACATTCCATAGCATCTGACGTGTTTGAAACATATCGTGAAATACGTTCGCAGATATAATTTTAGGTTACCACTATAAATATCAATATTTTTTACTGAAAATGTATGTGAACTCTTTCAAGTTCGGAACAAAACTACGATTGTGTTTTAAAAGTGTTTTATTATGGAATAATGCAAGTTATTAGGATTGTTTACATTTTTTTGGTTTCTACTGACGAATGGTGTAAACGGTTTGCGGACAGCTCATATTGACTAGTAAAGATGCATTATTTACTTAAAAATAATAAATTTTTTTTACTTTTAGGTATACAATATCTTCTACCATCCCCGACTCTCAATTTCAACTCGTCAATAATAATATATTTAGTAACTTATCGACATTAAATTAAAATATATATATATATCATCATCGATTTCATTAGAATAATGAAAAATTACATGTACCTACTTACCACAAACAACATAGTACATAAACCCTCGATTACCCAAACTAGTTTGGGCAAACTTATTCGGATAATTTAAATAGGATAAGGTAAAATAAAACGACAACGTATATACAAATAACATTTAATTTACTCATAAATTATTAGAATTCTATGGAAAGAAAACATTTTCAAGTGCACCATCGGGCCAAACCACCATTTATACATTATAATAATTTTACGAACGTGGGCAACTATCATACTGAAATTACCCCAAAATTTTGGGTAATTATACCCTCCTTGCCCTGGCATCCCTCGAACAATAACAAAGTCACTGAATTATTTCCCTTTTCCGAGTTAATTATGTCCAAAATGCTTTCTAATGACTAGTATTTTTATCAGTTTACATTTTAAAATGGTTTGCTAACAGTTTCATTTAGAATTAGACTGAAAAACACTATATTTACCTGCGAAAAGTTATGTCAGCAATTTTTCGCTCGTTTCTACTTTTACAGCCTAGTACTTCGCATCGCACCATATCTAGAAGATAAACACAGATGAAATTGTTCAAAATAAGCCTTGGGATAAGTTGTTTGTGTCCACTTTCACATTGAAAACATTTAATTTCACTCCCACCAGACGTAAGTGACGTATTCAACGCATTTGTCTGACACGTAGATGCTAAGTGCCACACAAAAAATAGTGGCACAGTGATAAGGACGGACGATTATCGTTCCTTTTCACTTCCACTAGTTAAAAGTTTAATAAGACCATCCCTTTCGTTCTTGCTATTATTATTACGTTGTCAAATCCATATTAATCCTACATTCATGTCTAGAATCGAATTATCTCGTACTTTGTAGATTTGAGTGGCTTGTATAAAAGCCCAGTATGACCCGGCCGAAGGAGTAGTTTCTATCGAGACAGCGAAGAGCTAACATTAAGAGCGAAGACTGCGATTCTATCGGCGAGTTTGAGAGTGTAAAAGTGAACCAGTGTGACGAGTTAAGTGTGTGATTAGTGTTGTAGCTTAGTGTTTGTTCTTTTAATTAGTAATTAAAGTATCAGTTTTAATTAGTGGCTTGTTTAAACATTTTCTATAGAAAACCCACCCCACGAACGTAACATTTGGTGTCAGAAGTGGGATAGAAAATGGGTATAACGCCACGTGACAACGAGACCGAGCCAAAAGGAGTTGTGACCCGGAGCCAAGCTGCACGTGAGGAACCTGCAGCGCGGGAGGATATTGCAGTACCTGAAGAACCTCTAGCATGTGAGGATACTGCATCTAAGCCTGGAACGTCTGGTTTGCAGGCTAAGAGTACTCAAGACGCAGACCTCAGAACTATTCTGATTCTCCTGAAGGAGCAGTCGCGGAAACAAGAAGATCAGTCGAAATTGATTCTTCAAGAGTTGCACAAGGCTGCTACTGAATGGAAGCAAGAAATGTACGAAGTCCAAGGGAAGCTCAGTGACATGGAGAACAAGATTCATGTTGTAGAGGAAGCGGTCGAGCGTCGCTTCCAGAAACTTGAATTAAAAGTAGCTAGTGGCATCAGTACCACCTGCATATCACCTGAGATATCTGTGCCGGGAGGTGGAAAATTTAAGGCACCTCCTTTTGATGGTACATCTTCGTGGGCGGCGTACAAGCTACAGTTTGAGTCCGTGTCCAAAGCAAACGGCTGGAGTAAGGAGCAAGCGATGACGGCTCTGACGCTGGCACTTCGTGACGAGGCTCTTACAATTCTAGAAGCCCTTGGAAAAGAGCAAACTTATGACCGGCTTCTAGAAGCATTAGAAGCCCGTTACGGAGACAGTCATCTAGAACATGTCTATCGAGCTCAGCTGAAAGACAGAACGCAGGGACGTAATGAGACATTGCAACAATGGGCCCTGGAAATTGAAAAGCTGGTCAGAAAGGCATACCAACGTTCAGCTGACTCTTTAGTAAAAACCATGCTGGTGCAGGCATTTGTTGATGGGATCCGGGATTTGGAAGTAAGGGCGGCAGTACGACTAGGGCACCACGAAAGCCTTAACCCTTTACCGCATGGATTTTTTTAATTGTTTGAAAAAAATATATGTAATTATAAATGAGAAATATAGGCTTAGAAAAATAATGAAAAAAACATATAAATGTTTTTAATTACTTTATTTTAGAAAAACAATTGCGGGCAAATCTGGAACAATATGCAATCTTGGCTAGAACTATATACTAGACAAATTTGGAACAATATGGGGTCATGACCAGTATAGTACCTATTGCCTAAAACGTAAAAAAAAAACTTCATATTCTAACAACAATATTTATACTGCCGCGACGTGTAGGTGTAAATACTCTGGTATCCTCGGCCATCAAAACTTCTGCCAAATTCAGCTTTAAGTCCAGTAAAGGCATATATGTATTTTCTTCTCTCTGTGACATGCTGTGCCTCTACAACAACCAGCTATTGACGCAACTTACGTCTACTAAGTGGAAAAACAGCCTGTGGTGCCACTTTTTGCTCCTTACTTTTATTCTGTAAAATCCCAACATCGCGTCTAGAAGATCTACACCTCCCATGCATACAGTTCCAAATATGAAGATTAGTATTCTTTGACTAGAATGCATGTTGTGCCACATTTGTCTTAGTTCAAAAAGCCTTGAATGCATTATGTTCCAAATATGGAACAAAATTTAATTAAATAAATTGATGTAATGTAAATATAATTACTTACGTCGACTACCGTAAAAATGTTGGGGATTCATGTCACTGTATACTAACAAGTATAAATTCTCCAAAACATAGATTTATGTTTAATAAAACTGCGTCCAAAAAACGGCTGCCTTACTCTGTTCACAGAATCTCTGCGACTGACTTTCTACAACCATTTTTTGTAACATTGCGAAAGATGTAATGTTTAATAACTACCATAATGGGTAATTTATATATCTAGCTAGTATTTAAATGTAAAGTTGATACACAGGTAATGTGTTAAAATAGTGTGGTAGTTGAAAATATCGAGCGTCCCAAATTTGTCACGATATGCGGTAAAGGGTTAAGGATGCCGTAGCTCATGCCCTAGAAGTTGAAGCTGTACGCCAAGATCCATCAAGATCGTATAAGCTACGTGAGGTATCTGCTAGGGAGCCGATTGCACCTCGTCGGGAGTTTGGGCCACGATGTTACCATTGTGGAGAACGTGGCCATATACAAACTAGTTGCCCGAAAAGAAGCAGCAAGAGAGAACGAGTTGAATCCCCTGTGACCAGGAATAAGGGCTCTGTACGACCAGAGCCGCAGCAGGGAAACGAGTAAGAGCCAGGACTAAGGGACGAGTGCTGGCTGGTGGTCGAAATGTCCCAGTAGTGATCTCACAAGTCAACGACGGGAATAGTCTGGTCGTCAAGGGAGAAATTGGTGGAATACCATGTAACCTTACTATCGACACCGGAGCTTCTCGGACGGTGATTAATTCTTGGCTTCTGAAACACCTGACTCGAGGTCGTGTAGTCCAACCGAAGCATCTACAGCTGCTTACAGCCACTGGCCAGCATATTCCCATCAAGGGGGAGACAGGAGTGGATTTAAGAATCGGCAAGCACATTTATCGGCATAAAGTGATTGTTGCCGACATAATTGACGACTGTATTATTGGACTAGATTTTATGAGGTGCCATGGTTATAAAATTGACATGGAAGTTGGAGTCCTGAAAACTAGATTTGATGAGGTTCCTATGGAAGGAGGAATTAGTGGGAATGTTTACTGCTCTAGAAGAACTGTTCTCCTACCAAAGGCACAGGTTTTAGTCCCAGTGTGTTTACCAGGAACATCAAGTCAGGGAGGTCGTCGATGTGTAGTTGTAGAAAAAGTATCCAACGGTAAACCATGGATGGCAGCTCGTACGGTGGTTACAACTTCACCTGCAGCATTTGTGAGAGTTCTCAACCTCAGTGATACCAAGTGTGTCCTTAACAAAGGTACTTCTGGTGGACACCTTGGAGTTAAAAGGACTTTAATGAAAATTCGACAACGATTTTATTGGACCCACTGCCGCGAGGATGTCGATGATTGGTGTAGAAAGTGTGTAAGCTGTGCATCAGTTAAAGGACCGCATACCCGAAGCAGAGGGGCGCTCAAGATCTACAATGTTGGAGCACCTTGGGAAAGAATTGCGTTAGACGTCGCAGGCCCGTTCCCTACATCAGACTCTGGAAATAAGTACATTCTTGTTGTGATGGACTATTTCACCAAGTGGCCTGAAGTGTTTGCTATTCCCAATCAGGAAGCAGTCACAATAGCGGAAAAGTTAGTCAATGAAGTAATTTGCCGTTTTGGAGTACCCCTGGAGATACACAGCGATCAAGGCAGGAACTTTGAATCTGCGGTATTCCAAGAGACCTGTCGAATTATGGGATTGCATAAGACAAGAACTACGTCATATCATCCTCAGTCCGATGGAATGGTTGAGAGATTCAATCAGACCCTGGAGCGACATCATGCCAAGGTAGACGAAAGTCACCAAAAAGATTGGGACCGGCATATACCTCTCTTTTTGATGTCATACAGGTCCGCCACCCATGAAAGCACTGCAGTTACTCCAGCATATGCCAATTTCGGAAGAGAGCTTCGTTTACCTGCTGACCTCTTAACGGGACGACCACCAGATGCTCCGAGGTCTATAACAGAGTATGTGTGCGATCTAAGAGACCGGATGGATGTCGTTTATAGTCTAGTTCGCGAGCACGGGCTTCAAGCTAGCACGAGGATGAAGACCAGGTATGACAGGAAGTCCAACCAAATTGGGTACGAGGAAGGCTCATTGGTGTGGCTACATAACCCTATGAGAAAGAAAGGAAAGTCTCCGAAACTGTCCCCGAATTGGGAAGGGCCGTACAGAGTGGTTACGAAGATCAATGACGTTACGTATCGGATACGGAGGAATTTACGAAGCCCATGCAAGATTGTTCACGTTGACCGGCTCGCCAAATACCACGGAAATAATGATGCTCGGGACGAGCATGTCTTAGGAGGGGGTAGTGTTACGCCGGTGGCATGATGAAAACTATAAATGTGATTTTAGACACGTTAGAAGCGTTTTCAGCAGGCTGAAATGCGTTTTCAGGCCGTTTCAGAAGGTTCTCTTTCACATACTACAAAATCAAATATTCACCCCAGATACCGTCGTTTTCAGGCGCCTGAAACATGTTTTCAGGCCGTTTCAGGATACCCTCTATCGGATGGCGCAATAACCTGAAAACCCGTTTTCAGGCGTTTTCAGGAGCCCTTTCGGGCCTCTCAAGTACAAATCGGTATATAGCTAAATTTCCCATAGGAGTGAAAGAGAAAGCACTATTAGATAGAGACAGCACGAGAGAATGTTCTGGAAGGATGTGAACGAGACAGCTATAGAGAGAACATTCTCGACGGGTGTGAAAGAGAAACCTGTAGAAAGAGACAGCGATACCCTAGAATGTTCGCGCACGGGCCCTACCGACCGACCTGACTCGGGAACTTTCTAGAATCGAATTATCTCGTACTTTGTAGATTTGAGTGGCTTGTATAAAAGCCCAGTATGACCCGGCCGAAGGAGTAGTTTCTATCGAGACAGCGAAGAGCTAACATTAAGAGCGAAGACTGCGATTCTATCGGCGAGTTTGAGAGTGTAAAAGTGAACCAGTGTGACGAGTTAAGTGTGTGATTAGTGTTGTAGCTTAGTGTTTGTTCTTTTAATTAGTAATTAAAGTATCAGTTTTAATTAGTGGCTTGTTTAAACATTTTCTATAGAAAACCCACCCCACGAACGTAACAATACTATATAAATTATAAATATTAGATGTCATATACCAAAGAAAAACGACCAAGATCACCTATGTCCGAGGTGGGGATCGAACCCACGTACTCAGCTTTCGCGGCTGATGCCTGTACCCCTCGGCCACTCGGTCTTAGCAACCACCGGTCAAATTTCTCGGGTATATGCAATCCCTTACAAGGCTAGGCGCCTTTGACCATTCTCTAAGGGCAAGCACTAACTACATGCCTGCACCTCCTATTAGAATACTTTACAGTTTTCTAGAATAGCTAGAGAGAGATGGTGCTGCCATCTATTGAACGTATTGCGAAAACACAAATCAAATTATTTATTAACTAAATATTTTGATTTGTATTTTTTAATTTTTCTCCAGTAGTCACACTACTTAATACTATATAAATTATAAATATTAGATGTCATATACCAAAGAAAAACGACCAAGATCACCTATGTCCGAGGTGGGGATCGAACCCACGTACTCAGCTTTCGCGGCTGATGCCTGTACCCCTCGGCCACTCGGTCTTAGCAACCACCGGTCAAATTTCTCGGGTATATGCAATCCCTTACAAGGCTAGGCGCCTTTGACCATTCTCTAAGGGCAAGCACTAACTACATGCCTGCACCTCCTATTAGAATACTTTACAGTTTTCTAGAATAGCTAGAGAGAGATGGTGCTGCCATCTATTGAATATATATATATTGTTTTTCTTTGGTATATGACATCTAATATTTATAATTTATATAGTATTAAGTAGTGTGACTACTGGAGAAAAATTAAAAAATACAAATCAAAATATTTAGTTAATAAATAAAAATCAAAATATTTAGTTAATAAATAATTTGATTTGTGTTTTCGCAATACGTTCAATAGATGGCAGCACCATCTCTCTCTAGCTATTCTAGAAAACTGTAAAGTATTCTAATAGGAGGTGCAGGCATGTAGTTAGTGCTTGCCCTTAGAGAATGGTCAAAGGCGCCTAGCCTTGTAAGGGATTGCATATACCCGAGAAATTTGACCGGTGGTTGCTAAGACTGAGTGGCCGAGGGGTACAGGCATCAGCCGCGAAAGCTGAGTACGTGGGTTCGATCCCCACCTCGGACATAGGTGATCTTGGTCGTTTTTCTTTGGTATATGACATCTAATATTTATAATTTATATAGTATTAAGTAGTGTGACTACTGGAGAAAAATTAAAAAATACAAATCAAAATATTTAGTTAATAAATAATTTGATTTGTGTTTTCGCAATACGTTCAAATCGTTATTTATTTAATTTATCGTCAAAGACCTATTTTAATAACTTTCACTAGGTACCGGCAAAAATATTTCTTCAAAACAAATAATGGTACATATTGAGAAATCATTATTTATTTAATTTATCAAAGATCTATTTTAATAACTTTCAGCAGTGAAAAAATATTTCTTCGAAATAAATAATGGTACTGAGATATCATTATTCATTTAAAACGCGTGCCTGGCTCAGTTACATGAGGTCCTAGTTATTTGAAATTTAGCTGATAAGTATCGCAGGAGGTGGCCAAACGACAAAAATAAGTGAAAAGTGTGAAGTAAACAACTTCCAGGAAAGCTGTCTAATGAATTCAAAATGAATTCTTTGTTTAAGTTTGAACTTTAGAAACCTTTGTCAAAGTCGACATGGAATTAATATTTTCCAAGATGGCTGCGTGCCACACGCGACATTGTACGAGTACGACTTACTGGGCGTGAGTTTTCTACAATACAATTGTAACACTGAAAGTTTACCTATTTACAAATAGGCTATTTACAATTAGTCAGCCTCCGTAGCCTAGCTGGTAGTGACCCTGCCTACGAAGCTGGAGGTTCCGGGTTTGAATCCCGGCGAGGCCATTATTTGTGTATCTATCACAAATATTGGTTCCTTGGTCATGGCTGTATTGGCTGTCTATGCATTTAAGTATCTATTATGTATATCGTCGCCTGGTACCCACATCACAAGCCTTAATTGAGCTTACCGTGGGACTAGGTTGATTTGTGTAAGATGTCCCAAGATATTTATTTAAATAAAATTTTAATTTTTTTAATCACAGTAGACAAAGTGCAAATATTTGCTATAAGAAAAAAATATAACAAATAATACCCGTTTTAAATTAAGTACACCTGCTGCATTTAGATGGTTAAAGGGTAGGCGACGACTGTGGTAGCCACTTGTCACAGTCAATGCTAAAAATATGATGACTCTGTGGCTTTATTTCTTAATTAAAAACCTTTACACAGAATAACCAATATTGGCTACGTTTCCTTGTATTTCTATATCTTCCAGGTACATAATAGTCGACACAGATAGCTCGTCGGGTCTTATGGTAGCCCTTCGAGTAAATAAATATTTAAAAATATAAACCAATTTAAATTTTGTGCCACAGTTTTATCCCAGCGGCTGTAAGAAAAGTTTACAAAATTAGGAACTAAATAACGAATCACCATCTAGTAGCTAATTACTTACTTAGGTACTATGTAAATATGTTATTCTTTGTATTAGCTACGTTAAGAACTATAGCATTCGGTGCATCATGAAGTTTTATTAAAATGAGATAGTAGGAGGTACATCAGCATTATTTACTTAACTAATAGATAAGTAAGTAGGACTACTTCTACCGGCGGCTTCATAAAAATTATACAAGTGGCAGCCCTTCTTCACACTAATGATTTCTGTAGGTATTATCCTTTATAAACTTAAGCCGTTATTTAAAAATATTGTGATTGGTCCGGCAGTGTTTTGATTGGCAATATTCTATTTTGCATTTATCAAAGACGTTGCACCGACATCGCGATACGTATGCGCGGTGTTAAGAAAAGCGCTGTGGCCATCTCGTCTCATCGGCTGCATTGCACAATTGTTTTGGGGGCATATTTGAACTCGCGTTAGATGTCCATGTTTAAATATGGTCGCAGCATCATATAAGAGTACCAATCACAATTGTTTTATTTCCCATTTTTGCGCCTTACTGTATACATATGTAGATTCTAATACTGTGCCTTTACCATGTATACAAGTTATATCTAAACAATTTCACTTGAAAAAAATTATTCATTTTAATCCACGCCGATAAAGGCACGAAAAATACTGCAATGGATGTCAAAATTAGATTTATTTATAAAGTATGAATACACTCGGTAAGCTATGGAATTGGAAGCTTCGAGAGGCTGTCGCGCCGTCTCGTCTCGCCTCTAGACTTTTACCGCTATTTTCCTTAGAAATGAACGCCAAAAGACGTCTCAATCGTTTAATATGATAAATTGCGTATTCTATCACCAAAATACACATACCATTTTTAAGATATGAAATGGTACGCAGTCAATCGTACGAAGGTACATAAACTTAGCATTAGTCACTAGAATAAATCGTTAGTTGGCTACGAGATTGGATAGTTTAGACACATTTTTAGTGCCAAGAAGGAAGGTCGAGAGAATTTACCCAAGCCATTGCGAGAATTTACCCAAGCGAATTCAATCTCTTAGTAATCGAATAAAATAACATTTTATATAATAGGTAATATCTTTTAATCAAAATAATGCTAGTTGCCAATCGGTATTCCTGGTAGGTGCGATTTTCACTGCACAATTTTAGCTTATGTTAGTCCACTGCTGGACGTAGGTCTCTCCTATTAACTATGCGTATAGACGCATTAGGAGGTTAATGCCCATAATAAATGGCAGGTTGTGACCGATGGAGTTATGCTGGAGTCGTATTTATTTGTTGTTGTTTGTTTATAATATAATTTAGTTACTTGTTTATATATTATTGTTATGCGTTGTGTTGTATGTTATGTCATGTTACCTGTGGTGTATCTTTGACTTAATGGTCTCATCGGAAGATCAGTGCTGGCTCACGCCAGCAACATGCTGAGATGAGACCATTTCGTGGCACCTTTTCTTTTTCTTTTGTGTACTGTCTTATTTACTTCTGTGTGTCATAAATAAATTATTTTCTATTTCTATTTCTATTTCTATAATCGCCACGCTGGGCAAGCGGATTGGCGATCGCAGTAATCTGTCCACTATGATGACGCTGCTGCCCATCAACAATCTTGTAAAATGGTCAGTGACACTTCAATCCCTTAGTCGACTCTTACGATACCCGCAGGAGAAGTTGGGGGTGGTGACAAATGTATTCTTACTGCCGTCACCACACGGCTATTACGCGTCGCTTTCATATTATTGGGTCAAATTTTTTTCGTTGTCTTATTTTGGGTCCCTAAAAAACGTGACGCAGTGGTGTTTTGTTTTCAATTTCTGGTGTATGGATTAAAATCTAGCGTTAAAAGAAATTCAAGTGCACCGGTTTTTTTTATATTTAGACGAAACAGCAACTAAAAGCGTGACAGAGTGGTATGAACCAAGACAACGAAAATAATTTTGACCCGTTAACCTACTTGTCGGGACGTGATGGCATCGTCAACAAATGATAAACCTACAGATTGAATTTTGAATTAGGTACCTACTCTACATGGCACACTAAACTTGGGGTGTCGTCACCATCGTCACTAGTAATAGACAAATACCATCCATGTACACTTGCCTATTTTAAGAAACTAGTATTTATTCGTTTCATAACATTCATACATACTTATTTAAGGCAGGTGGCCTATGACGGTCACGCGTTTACCATGTATCGTGCTGTGCGTCACTTTCGCACTTGACTTGTTAGAACGTGACGGTAATAACGATAAACACGGGACCATTATTAAACTCACAGAACCAACTATTCCTTGGAAGTTGTTTTTGAAAATAGTTTTTTTATGCCTAAAGCATCCTACTATATTAAAATAGTTGGTTCTGCCTCTAAACCGGATTAATTACTTTATTAATGATAAAATTGATATGACTAACACTGATGCCACCTCCCTAACTTGTGATGATTAGAACTAAATCCTCGAGTAACTAGGAATCCTAATTAGTTTCTAACTAGACTAACATTTTATCCAAACCTGTATTTAAATTAGCTCTGCACACGCTCTCCGTCGACATTAAGGAAGATTAATAAGAAACCGGGAAACCAAAACGGCCACATTACCGAGACTTGGCGATAAATTGCAGCTAATGCCTGAAAGATAAAAGAAACGATGTTTTCCTTGTAATTACGACATTTCTGAATCCTTTAGAGAACCACTTCTCTCATTTTTTGGTGGTTAGTCAGTTTTCAGTCTTACAATACGTGCGTATTTCATATTTTTCATCACACTTGCTGTCTAAGTGCGCCATTGCTTGCATGCGTAGCGGGAGTAATAGAAAAGTGAATTTCCCTAAGGAGTAATAGAAATGTCAGTACGTCATAGAATAACATTTTATCCTAAAACTTTTTTTTGTCCGCAAGCGTGATGAAAAACATTGTATGCATCACGGTCGGTAAGCGGAATACTAACTCGAGTCATTAAAAGCCCTCCGCCTACGAGCTACGGCGTCGGGCTTCTAACACTCTCGTTAGTAATTCCGTACTTACCTCCCTTGATGCACAATGTACTATTTAACCTACGCAGATACCTGCCTAAAGGTTGGTATTTTAAAATCTCCCCGTTCCGTGTAGTCAATGTTTACCCTTACCTTCATTTAATCACGTTTTTGTTTTTTTACTAATAATTAATTGGTACATATAACAAATATAATTATATTTAGCTACCTTTTTAATATATCCTACTTATTTTCGGGCCAGAGTTGGCATGTTAAGATAAGGATATTTAAATATTCATCATTATTCATTAAAATGCATTCTTACGAAAAATTTAATAGGTGGATCAAAATTCTTTTCGTTGTCTTATTTTGTGTCCCTAAAAACGTGACGGAGTTGTGATTTTTGATTGAGATGATGTTTTGTTTTAAATATCTCATGTATGGATTAAAATCTAGCGTGACAAAGAAATACAACTGCACCGGATTTGTTTTATACACTGACTCGAAACAGCAACTAAAAGCGTGACAGAGTGGTATGAAACAAGACAACGAAAATAATTTTTAACCCAGGTACTTAAACAACCAGGGACTTAAGAATGTAACTACCTACCGAGCCCAAGTCGTACCCACTGTCCAACCCTAACTTTTCTATCCATAAGGTAGATAGATACTAGTTACTACTGGTAGTGAGCCATGCCTTAAGGTAACAAATTATTCTTTGGTCACATCCTTGTAGTATCCTTGTAGTTGTGTAACCAACTTACTAAGTAGGAAATGGTTTCAGAGGAACTTCCTCCCGCGGACGGTCCGTCTGTGGAATGAGCTCCCTGCCGAGGTTTTCCCGTTGGACTACAGTATGGGGTTCTTCAAAAGAGGAGTGTACAAGTTCTTATTGGGTCGGCAACGCGCATGTGACACCCCTGGGGGTTGCAGGCGCCCATAGGCTACGGTGACTGCTTTCCATCAGGCGGGCCGTATGCTTGTTTGCCACCGACGTGGTATAAAAAAAAAACTTAATAAGTAGGTACCTACATATCTGAACAGTTGAACAGGGTATGTAACATGTTGCTCCTGGTATTCCTGTAGTTGGATGGTTGTGTCTCACGGCGCCATTCAACTGTTTCCGGGGACAAATCACCGCGCGGAAATGTGCGGCGCCCGCCCGCCCACATCAGCGCCGGGCGGCTACCATACACCTGCGATAAACGTAGCACCACGAATTTATTTACAGGGTCGGTATTAAAAAACATTACATAGTCAGCCTCAATAAGCCCTTAGCTTGATCAAAACAAAAATTACGGTTGCTTCAATTGTTTTACGAAAGTTAGTCATACAAACTATATGGTAACTTGATAAGACAAAAATCTGTCTTTATATTTGGTTTTCACTTTAACCATATAATATATATTATTTTTGCAATCGATCATGCGATTTAAAGCCTGAACGTAGCATGCATGTGTAAATGATTATACATGCCGAGTTATATAACTCGTACAACAGCAAATTACACATGAACAAATTGATGTACTCACTCTCTATAATAGATACATCTATATACCTATATGAAATGTAATCCATGAAGAATTTCTCGATATTCGGCTAGATACCTATAGATAATCTTTCTATGTAAATAGGGTTGTCAAGTAATAAAGATGTAATAGCACAAACGCCATTGACCTTCATTGATAGGAAAATAGACATTGTTAACCGGCATTGGACGGCGGATTAAATCCAGCAGAACAAGAGTCTACCAAATGTCGTTGACATTTCCAAGTCACTGTAGCTAAGCATAATAGCAATATTCCAAATGCAAATAAAACGAAATAAGTATTTAATCTACATACAAAGGTAATAAGATCGATCGAAACCAGCGAAGTAAATGGAGGTCTTTGTGTCAGCTTCTGTAAAAAATATCTCGTATGTACTCAAATTCGTATGCAAGGAGGTCCACTTTTCTCTTCAGCTGATTGAACGTTAGTCTGTCCGCTTTTACATATCACGTTTCTCAAAATGCAATCGTTATATCATTGTTATTAATTATTATAGTCAAACAAGTTTTTGTGACGTCTCATGTAGCCTGAGTTAAGTATATTTATGGAGAAGAAAAAAGGTTATTTGTGGTTATTTCTGTGCGTAGCGATGTTATTTTTATCAAGTTACTCTTTATTTAGAAGCCTATATATATCTTATCTACGTATTACTGGAACGATGTAGAGGAAAACTGCCGACGAAAGCGCATTGACCTGTGATAATTTCATTAGAGAACTACACTTGAGGCTCTCGATATATGTTGGCCCGAAAGGAGTATGCCTATTCTATTTTCAAACTAAATATTGGACTACCTGCTATATTCCTATGAATAATATGAGATGTGTGACTGTGTACATTTATTGCTTGGTAAAAATAACACAGGTATCGATTTAGTCCATGAAATGTAGTTCACACCCGCTCGCAGTAGCACTTTATTTCATTCCAGCGAAAACAAATGGGAATTGTATGCTTCTGCTCATACACGTCTAGAAGCACACCTCGGACGGTAGTAATAAAATGAATGTAACAATCGCGTACCATCGCATCGCATCGCACAGTCTTAAACTTGTATAATGTTCACGCGCCCCATGGTTGTGTGAGTGAGATAAGCCATGGATGCCAGGGTAACTATGCGGTCACCGGAGCGGAGGGGCTGCACTTTTGTGGTGGGACTTACGTTCATATCTGTATCTAAGTTTGTACTATTTATTAAGTGTCTAAAAAAAATATTTTTTCCTAATGTACCTACCATAAAAATACGACTCAAAATGTATAATTAGGTACACATCCACGATTTCACAACGGAGTCCGGGTAATATTCAATTAAACTGACTACAAAGTAAAACTAATGTACAAACAACTGGTCGAGTAATGTCATTTCAGTGTTCCCGTGTGCAAAAGCTTTACGAGTGCAATACTTCTTATCCAGTTTCGTAGACGTACCTCGATTAATTGCAGTTCCGTCTGAACTCAATTACTGCTCACGGGCGCAGCTAGTGCTGAGTAATAGTGTGGACGGGTACTTTATTTGTCACATATTTGTTACTGCCTCTTGAGTCTCATTGCAGTGATTAAATGGCTTTCGAGCGTTATCAAGTGAATCTAAGTTTCACAGCTTTCACTTAGCAGCATTGTGGTAACGTAAAGATTGTATGTTTGATTATTTTATATTAAACTAACTACAAATTTACAACTATTGTTGTTGCATAATATTTGTAATTACAATTAAAAAGTAATATGAAATAAATATGGCGTAGCTGCTAAATGTAACTTTGGTTTGTAAGCTTTGTAAAATTTTACATTTTAAATATAAAATATGTAAAAAAAATATTTATATCACCCATAGTAAGATGTAAGTAAGGGCGGGCAGTTTTGCCTCATAACAATAATAATAAGTTAATATGTATAAGATTAACTGAAGCTCCTCATGTAAACTGTAAGCCTTTGACAAATTGGATGCCTTTCTACCAGAGCTACGCTATGTGTACGCTTTGCTATCCACATAGCGGTAGACTCATAGATACGCAGCGTATAGAGATCAGCGCAATGTGCTTGGTAAGTAATATAAAACATATCAAAATCAAACCGACGGCTGTTATATAAAACTGACCTCCCTCAACATCAGCAACAATAGGTCATTGTGGTCACTAAACTCTTAAATCAATTACGCAAAGTCAGTAAACAAACCCATCACTAGCGGGCGGGAAGTCGCGGATTTACTTCCGCATGAACTGCCGAGATCCACCACTCCTCCGCCAATTACTCACTTTGTGCCAGCCCTGCTTTCGCCTTTCACTTTGCCTTTGCTTAGTGTTAACTTGAGATAAAAGTGGAGGAACTTCTTTGTAAACTTGTCTGAATGCTGGTAAAGCCTTTTCTCGTGCAACTCGGAATATTTTACTAATTAAAGTAGGTACTCGTACCTACTGCATTTTTATTTATTTACTCCATATTAAATAGTTGAACTAACATTAATTTCTCCTGCAGGGTTTCAAGACAGTGTAATTAAATGTGAACCGTGTTAATGAAACTGCTGGAAAGATAGGAATATAAAAACTGTAACTTTAATAATTGGCCCATTTATCAAGTATGAAATACCTCGATGTTGATATTTAAAAAAAAACTTTTGGATTGGGATAGTTAAAAAACTTTTGGGCACCACTGCGTATTATTAAATATATTTACTTGTTGACTTATTAGTCTTATTACTATTTAATTTTCAAGTATTGATAAATAAATATCTCCTGATAAAGGATTTCTGTCAAAACCGATTATTACGGAAATGGTTAAACTACATAGTCAATCCGCTTGGCAAGCAGATAATTCCCTCCCAATTAAAACCCCACAGGCACATTGAACTGCACTGCATAACTTCACTGTTAGAACTTATTAAGCACCAACATTTGAAGCAAGTTTCATAGGAGTTAACCCGTCCGCTCGCAATATCCTGTAGTAGTTCGCTACATTGAGAGGCTTAATCTTGTCTAAGATGTAATTTATATCTACTATCTTACGAAAGACAGCTATCGTTGCTTTTACCTTAATACAAAAGAGTTTTAATACCGGCGTATAGATATTGAAGATTGAAACCGTGCTCCCCGTGGTGCTTTGTAGATTAAAAGTTTGAACATTGTAGCTTCTACAGGTTCCATCCCACAATATTGTAGCAGAAACGTTTACCGGGGCATTCGCATTGTAAGGCACGGGGACACCGCACAAAGCTTTTCAGCGATATTTTGATACCACCATTTGCAAAATGTCAGCGGCCAGATGCCGGCTCTTGTAATATTCCGCCTGGATTGTACAAATAAATTACCTTTTGTTCTGTTTCAAAGTACACCTGGTAAACGAATGCGACGTAAAAATAAAATGTAAGTTTTCAGAGCTTGTTTATGCTTTAATTAATTTCATGATTGACGGTGGACTGTTTTTACATTTTTTTATTCATTTGTGCAAGTTTAAATCGAAATATAAAGTGGCATGAAAAATTTATTTCACAGAATCTCCGTTGAAGAAGTGAGGAGGAAAATTCATCTCGTGAAAGGGGATAATCCGGCAACCAGACTACGCTGCGAACCCGCTACAGGTTACTCGCGTTTGATCAACTCGCGGCAAAAAGAAATATTTTCCGTGATAAAAATGAAATTATAGGGTTTACAAATATTTGTATTCTCGCCTGCGTGCTGAGGTGTACGATATTACCTTGCTCGTAGTAAATATGTTTGATATTAATTTAATATCGGGTTATCGCTCAGGTATTTATAGACAGATACGAGAATAACCAAAAATTTCACCATGTCATCTCATTCGTAAGTAATCCTTCACTAGGTACTTTTTGTTATAGTATGTAACTTATTTGTTCAATGAAGCTAAGTATAGGAACACCAACATGGTAATATTGAATACTCATTGTTGACGTGTAGTTATGATTACCTATAGGTACCTAACTGTCTCCTTAACAAATCAACCCGTAGAGTCTATCATGTTTCATTTTCAAAGAATCGTAAGAAATAATACTTACGTACCTGCGAATCAAATCGATTGAAATACGAGGCCGCAAATCCTGTAAAATCAGGGACTTGAACTGAAGACCGGTCAGCACCGTCTTTGCCCGCAAATCCGGCCGTTCGCAAGTTAAGTCCCGGCATTCATACGACTTCCTTTTAACACCGATATTATACCAATTCTGTGAAATGCATTTTGTTTGCTATATTATTTATGAGATTGTAACACACCCCCCTTTATTTACTAAACCCCCCTATATAAATAAACGCTCTACAACCTAACCTACGTCACCTGAATACTAAAAATAAAATCTGAAAATTCTAATAAGAAAATCTAGAATTCTAATTACCTACTTCTAATACTGCTTTATGAATTAATAATAAATAATGAAATAAACCGGAATAAATAAAGTTAATATCTTGAATTGGATCAGTAAATTGGCCAAATGATCGTTAGTGTATATTTAGAAACCCTTCGTTGTGTCCGTTGTCAGTAACCGAAATCCTTTTCGCAAATAGGTAAGAGTAGAGTATCTTAAAACTTACATTTAATCTAAGTGTAAAAAATCATTTAAAATAAGAAATAATATGTCAGAATATAGGTAAGGTAAATGTCAGATGTAAATTATGTCATAGTTAATTTGTCAGATGGTAAGAATGTCGTAAAGTATGTAAAAATAGTCCAATAACATGTCAAAATATAAACAAAGAAGTTAAATTAAATTTATAATGAAAATATTTTTATTTGGGGGTTAGAGATACTGCCCCGCCCCGCAGCATCCGTATCCATCTTCCAGTTGCAAGGTCAGGATTCCGCCCCCGTGCTGAAGGCACTAAAGTTCTGAAGGAACTTAATAATGACATGACCTTTTAGTCCTTCCTGTCATTATTTTGTGACATTTCTTGTCTTGTATGAGAGGATTTGCAAAGGGACATTTAACATAACAAAATACTGGTAGGAGCAGAAGTATTAGATCCACTCTAGTTATCCAGAATTCTGTAATTTTTGCAATACATTTCTTGTATTGGTTTCAATGAAATAATATTATCCAAACTGTAGGTGTAGCCATTTTGTATCATACTTTCAGACCAAAATAAACTACGATCTTACTGCGATCTAGCCTGGGTAAATTACTCATTGAAAATTACATACCGTTACTAGTATGATTTGTGATAGTAGGTATGACCTTGTATTCTTAAGGTCGTGTTGGAAAATTACAGAACCATAGAAAACAGAATGAAGTCTTAGTACTCACTGCTAAGAGACGGGCAAACAAATATTTTCTTTTCATTTTCAAAAACAAAGTGCTTCTAACGTTACGACATATTGTGAGTTATATATTTTAGTTTTCTCACAATATTTAATACTACCAGTAGAATAGCAAGGAACAAAATATAAATTGTCAAATAGTATGTCAGGTTTGTCTATTTGTGTCATAAATAAATATATGTAATAAAATCCTAACTTGTCCCTAAACCCACCCTACATCCTAGCTAATTGTACATTGAAATGTAACCCATAAACCCGTAATTAATTTACGTAAACAAATTAAGAAGCCATATATGTAACGGAACCTAGCTAACTAATGAAAATGTGTAATGGCTTATACATCTCAAAAATTAGAAAATCAATTGAATCCTACAAAACCTACGCCTATAATATTCCTAGCCCTAACAGCTACTCTATCCAACTATTCTACCGAAATATTCGCAAACTAGCACCCCGTGGTGCACATTTAATTTACACGCGTAATTTCCCGATGTGCAATGGGAAATTCTAGGCTATAGCTAACTACTTCGGATGGGAAAACTCCATTAGACTAACACCCTATTTTCCCGTGTGCTGTTTGTTCCTTCTCGATAGGGATTGGGACAGAAAAGGAACAAACTGACGAATAAATGTGAATATATAAATATATAGATAAAAAGGACTAAGCATCTGGCTAATTTAGAAAATCAGAGTTGACTTTCCAAATCGTCCGGCACTTAGGGGTAAACACCAGTCTCAATAAATGCTGGTAACTGTCTGGACCCACCAGATATTTACAACACTAAACTAAAGAACGCTAATTAGAAAGCAAGAACCGACGTTGTCACCGTTCTGGTACCTGTTCTTTCTCTCTAATTGCCCAGCTAACTGTGCTAGATTGAACTAGTTCTCCCTATCCCATAGTTATTCAAAACACTAATCACTAAATAACTATAATATGTGACACTTCCAATCTAGATCATTAAAGTGCTAAATATCACTAAAATAATCCAAACCAAAAACTTCACATATTGAAAACAATTAATGAATGGCACTAAAGTAAAAAAAACAAGAATTTACAACTTTTAATAGCCTATTGATTTGTAGCCTAAACTTCACCAATATTCTAAAATATTAGCACTTGCCTGGGCACAAATCAATAAACAAACGAGATAGCTACAATCTACTAAAATTAAAAACAACTCTAGGCACAAAACAAAACTTTACACTGCTTTAAAACATCAAACACTAGCGTTATTCTGGAGCACAAAACAACAAGTAATGAAATAATTAAAATCACAAAATTTAACACAAAATTATTTAAAATAACAAAACGAAACCCCACAACTAGTTTCCCTATACCATGTCCAAAACCAGACCTCACTAGAATCACAAGATACTAGCAAAATCCATATTTCAGGACATAATACAGGTAACCTAGAATGACCTAAACCTGCACTATGAGAACTTCGTCCAACGTTCCGCAAGAAGCCAAAAGATCAGAGACCGATCCTGAGACCATCCCGATTTTGCTCGTGCACACGCTTTTAAACTACCCCTTCCCCACTTCCCTATTCACAACTTCTTGCATACCATTGGTATTTTGAAAACCCATACTGAATTTCATAACTCCGTTTAAACTTTACAAAGATTAAATCGTATTGCTTAATTAACATAAAGTCCAATTTGACCTAATCAATGGGTGTGAACACATCTAGTTATAAACGCCTATTGGGCATGAACCTATAGTTTGTATCATAAACAGTTTAGTTTTTTTTATATGAATGCAAGTTCGTAGGTCCGCCCTTTTTTAATTCTTTATAATAAGGTTCAGTTTTGTAACGAATATTTTTTTGCGTGCGGCATTCTTTTTACGTATCATGTGACACTCGAAAAACCAAACTGATTTTAAGACAACAATTCATACGATACAAGCTCTATGACATTGAAATAAAGTTCAAATTGTGCTAAAAATTAAGTGTCTTAAGAAATTGGTTTACTATAAATCACTAAGCTCTCCAAGAACTCATCTAAAATTTCAAACGATAAGGCGTACTTGTGTTATGAGAAAGATTTTAATTATTACAGTTGCCATCTGACACTAGTGTGGAATTTAACCGACTTTAAAAAAGATTACTATTATGTTTCATATACTGCTAACATGGAAAGGGGGCCCTTTGACATGTTACAATCGCCTCCCAAAATTTGCTGTAGCTTTAATATATAAATCATATATTTGCGAAAGTAAATTTTCGAAATAGGCAAAAGAAATAAGAAATCAAATTAAAGAAACAAACGTTATTAAAATAATCAGTTAAATACTAATAAGAACCTTTTTAATATTCTTCCTTTCTGTGTTAGCCTTTTTTTTTTGTTTCGGCTATGTGTGGTGTGTGTTTAAACCAAACTGAAGAATGAACATTTCTGAAAGAATAAGTTTAGAAGTTCAGTCATGTTAGAAATAAACAATCAAAAACGCAACCAGTCAACCTTGCCTCAAAAAGAAAATAGAAGTTGTGCTAGTCTTCTACCGATCCGAGTGATACATACGAGAGCTTCCGACTTGTATCGACTAGGTTAGCATCCAATTCGCGCCTGCCGACCAAGAAAGGATTCAAACGTATCCCTAATTAAGACAAGACTGAACCTTTTTGCCAAGGAGTATAGGATACCACTCGAGGAGTTACAATCTTTGAAAGATTTAATTCTAACATCGTAACACATGACTTAAATCTTCAAAAAGCCTTTCCTAGTCTGGGGCATGTATATCATTAATGGGACGTTAATACAAAAGATTAAGCATTGCTTAACCCAAAGCTTCTACAACGAAGCAGCAAAAGTAACTAAGATAAGTATCATTTAATGATTAAAATAAAACTAGAAAATAGTACTGACCAATGAAAAGGCACAACTAATCTTTAAATAGATTCGAAATGAGTGAAGTACTTGCCGATTTGAAGCATTTTTCTAAACTCACTTCGCATTATGCTTTTCCATATAATGAAAGCACTATGACGTCCCATTAATGACGGGTGTGTGAGTTTCTGTAACGATGTTGTGTGTAGTGTGGAGATAATATGGCGGCAGCTATAAATCTGCAAATGTGCTCTAATTTTTTTTCGAGCCTAACCTAACTCCAAACAACCGTATTACCTCGCTTGTGTAGTGTAGTGTTCCAGTCAGAATATTAAAAAAGTATGTATTATTAATGTTATTTCCTCAGGGCCCTTTATATAAAAAAAAAACATGCATTACTAATATACACTAACTTGTAGTGTAACATTCGTCATATTTATTCGTCTTCATTCTTTTTTTCACACATCCCTGAATGTCTAACAATAATTTTTGCTAAAAAAATAAATAAGAGCGACGAAAATAATTGAATAATGCGTCAATTTTATGAAACAAATTTACTGTTAGCAAACATACGATCAATGCATTTAAGTAATGTTGCAATATTTTTTTTTCATCCAAATATTATTGAAAAATACTACATAATATTTACGAAGTGTACACAGTTCTTATGTCATTTTGTGATGAAAAAATAAAATAAAATACACTACGGGTTCATTGACAAGACACAAAAAATATATGGAGAGCTCAGTAAATTAATAATAAACACTCAACTCCTCAACCTGCATTAATTCACAAAAATAATTTATTTAGTTTATGTAATATCAATCTAAAAATTGTAAATTATAATTTATGTTATTTAAAATAAAAAAGTAACTTGAATTAACCCATTGTTGTAAATTACTTTGAACACAATCATTATTTTGAATTCTATTTAGTTTATGTATTAATCATTGAACATTAAGAATGAGAGTACCGAATTCATTACGTAATAGTCACACAATATTTTTTTTGTCAAGTCAAAAATGTTTACACACCAAACGCAAAAATATGCCATACAGAAAGAAAGTGGACAATATTACTGTTTTTTCTAATATTTAATAACATAATTAGCGAATGATTAAAGTAAAGTAGGTATTCGTTTTAACGCGTGTTAAATTTAAAAGTACTTTCGTAATACGCTTTGAAAGTTTGATATTTTTCTGTAGATAAATTATTGGTTGAATAATATTTAAATAAGAATTGAAACAACTCTTTAACGAACAAATTTACGTATTTTTTTTTGTATTAATACTTAAGTACTTTTTAAA
Organism: Thaumatotibia leucotreta; assembly: GCA_025490895.1. Taxonomy (NCBI): domain Eukaryota; kingdom Metazoa; phylum Arthropoda; class Insecta; order Lepidoptera; family Tortricidae; genus Thaumatotibia; species Thaumatotibia leucotreta. Next base: position 33,883 of record JALPQI010009293.1, read on the forward strand.
TGAGTAAGAAAAATAATTACGTCAATTGCTCAAAACATTCGTTTCGAAACCGCAAAGCAATAAAGGAATCGTTTAACTATCCGTTGGTATATCAATACCATATCTACTGAAAATTTACGCAAACATATATAATTATCGTAATATATTACAATAAGATTTAGCTGCGAGCCTGTAAAAACATTAGAATTAATTGTATAAAACTAACAAACGTACTAAACCAATCCCGTAATAGTAGTTATTCATCAATTCAAAATGGATTAGGAATATTATTCTACTACGATTATTGGTATCAACATTTTTAGAAACCATAAAACAACAGTCTTACTTGTACAGTATTATATCCTACTAGTTAACGAAATGGTAAGCTTGAATATTTCGTTACATTGAAGATACCAATATCGTACCAGTAAAACCAATCACGTATTTACCTACTTAATCATAATTATAAATCACTCGAATGAGTGAAATGTCAGTACGTTCTAGCAAATAGAAACTTACGAGTATCACTTCAGGTAAAACACTGTGTATATTATAATAAATTTCATGATTTAAAATAATATAAAAATGTCTTTCTCAAAACTACAACGTTGTTCTATTATTGTTAACTTACTTGGCACAGTGTTTTAAATCACTCATGATTTCTGTTAACAATTACTTTCAAATTAAGCAAACAAATAATGAAAGTGTACTATTGTAGTAACATTGTTCAATATAACTGAACAACTTTTAACGCACTATTTGTAAACCCGTTTTTTTTTCCACATAAGTAAAACTTTAAAAATAGTAATAATAGGCGCTCAACTGACGATTGAAAACTTTGCTACAATAATGCAAAGTTTCGTAAAAAGTAATCTACCAAAACAAATTGTGCGACATATTAAAATATTAAACTAACCTACATAAAAACTGCACTGCATAAATGCTGGGTACAGTTGTCGTAAAATGAGAAATGTAAAATTGTAAATCTATGTAAAATTAAAATGTATAAATGTAATATTTGATTGTGCACGTTAATTACTTTAATGTATTCGTTTGTAATTTGTTACTGGCTACTTAAATCAAATAAAATGCAATAAATAATACGTTAACTTAATCTACAGTAGCCGTATGGAATAATACCTACTCGACCAACACTCCACTTTAGTAAAACAAATAACTAACATAATACCGCGATACACTACTTCCTATAATCCAATGCCAAATATGTAAAACAAAAACAAAATATTTTAGAATTCAAATTCCTAGTAAGAGTATACCTTCAAAAACGAACAAAAAATAAAACAGTCAAATAATTCATTGGGCGATACCATATTCACAAAACGCACCCATGTTGTGTTCAAGTGGTTCGGCGTAACACTTTTTTGTACAATGAGCGAATGATTTGAACGACTAAAAACAATAACAGACCCGACTTCAGTCAAGTGGTCGTCGCGACTAGTTTTTGTAAACAATCTAACCGTACCCGATATCACGATAACTTTAAGTTTGAAAGTTCAAATCTATTTATAGCTCATTCGAATAAGTGAACATTAATATCCGAATACAATACAATACCATAACTCTTTATTGCACCTCAAAGACAATTACAAAACAAATAATAAAAGTACAATCTTATAAAAACTAAAAAATAATTGTTACACTATTTTTAAAATTACTGTTTACGCCTCCCCGCCTATAAAACTTTAATTATTTTAGAAACCTACCAACAAAATGAGAAAACTGATATGTTACGCCTCCCCGTGTATAAAATTTTAATTATTTTCAATAAATGCAAAAAGGTAAAGTTATATATATATATATTTTTTAATAGGTTTATAAAAATAAGAATTAATGGCGTAAAATACACGTAAAAACTATGACTAACTTGGCATTGAATGTACACCTACTGAGGAATTTATTTTCGGAATAAATATGAAACGATAATTAAGTAATGAACTCTAAACTCCATACCTAAATATGCTATCCATCTACACGGCAACAATTGTGTTGTTATAATCGACCGTCTAAACAAATCAACTATAACAACATTTTGATCCAAAACAAGATACGCAACTCAAAATTAAAATGTAATTGGAACAAATTAAACCTGAAACAACAAAACGTAAACAAATAAACTTTGAGATCAATTAAGTCAGGTGAAACATTATTAACATAACAAAAATAATATCAAGATGACAATAGACGTATCAAACAAAAATTTATAAATATGAAAATAATATAAACTAAATGTTTCACTATAAATATCCTGCGGAAACGGCACCAATTGTAACACACCCCCTTCTATTATTAAACCCCCCTTATAAATAAACCGTCTCTAACACCTAACCTACGTCACCTGAATACTAAAAATAAAATCTGAAAATTCTAATAAGAAAATCTAGAATTCTAATTACCTACTTCTAATACTGCTTTATGAATTAATAATAAATAATGAAATAAACCGGAATAAATAAAGTTAATATCTTGAATTGGATCAGTAAATTGGCCAAATGATCGTTAGTGTATATTTAGAAACCCTTCGTTGTGTCCGTTGTCAGTAACCGAAATCCTTTTCGCAAATAGGTAAGAGTAGAGTATCTTAAAACTTACATTTAATCTAAGTGTAAAAAATCATTTAAAATAAGAAATAATATGTCAGAATATAGGTAAGGTAAATGTCAGATGTAAATTATGTCATAGTTAATTTGTCAGATGGTAAGAATGTCGTAAAGTATGTAAAAATAGTCCAATAACATGTCACAATATAAACAAAGAAGTTAAATTAAATTTATAATGAAAATATTTTTATTTGGGGGTTAGAGATACTGCCCCGCCCCGCAGCATCCGTATCCATCTTCCAGTTGCAAGGTCAGGATTCCGCCCCCGTGCTGAAGGCACTAAAGTTCTGAAGGAACTTAATAATGACATGACCTTTTAGTCCTTCCTGTCATTATTTTGTGACATTTCTTGTCTTGTATGAGAGGATTTGCAAAGGGACATTTAACATAACAAAATACTGGTAGGAGCAGAAGTATTAGATCCACTCTAGTTATCCAGAATTCTGTAATTTTTGCAATACATTTCTTGTATTGGTTTCAATGAAATAATATTATCCAAACTGTAGGTGTAGCCATTTTGTATCATACTTTCAGACCAAAATAAACTACGATCTTACTGCGATCTAGCCTGGGTAAATTACTCATTGAAAATTACATACCGTTACTAGTATGATTTGTGATAGTAGGTATGACCTTGTATTCTTAAGGTCGTGTTGGAAAATTACAGAACCATAGAAAACAGAATGAAGTCTTAGTACTCACTGCTAAGAGACGGGCAAACAAATATTTTCTTTTCATTTTCAAAAACAAAGTGCTTCTAACGTTACGACATATTGTGAGTTATATATTTTAGTTTTCTCACAATATTTAATACTACCAGTAGAATAGCAAGGAACAAAATATAAATTGTCAAATAGTATGTCAGGTTTGTCTATTTGTGTCATAAATAAATATATGTAATAAAATCCTAACTTGTCCCTAAACCCACCCTACATCCTAGCTAATTGTACATTGAAATGTAACCCATAAACCCGTAATTAATTTACGTAAACAAATTAAGAAGCCATATATGTAACGGAACCTAGCTAACTAATGAAAATGTGTAATGGCTTATACATCTCAAAAATTAGAAAATCAATTGAATCCTACAAAACCTACGCCTATAATATTCCTAGCCCTAACAGCTACTCTATCCAACTATTCTACCGAAATATTCGCAAACTAGCACCCCGTGGTGCACATTTAATTTACACGCGTAATTTCCCGATGTGCAATGGGAAATTCTAGGCTATAGCTAACTACTTCGGATGGGAAAACTCCATTAGACTAACACCCTATTTTCCCGTGTGCTGTTTGTTCCTTCTCGATAGGGATTGGGACAGAAAAGGAACAAACTGACGAATAAATGTGAATATATAAATATATAGATAAAAAGGACTAAGCATCTGGCTAATTTAGAAAATCAGAGTTGACTTTCCAAATCGTCCGGCACTTAGGGGTAAACACCAGTCTCAATAAATGCTGGTAACTGTCTGGACCCACCAGATATTTACAACACTAAACTAAAGAACGCTAATTAGAAAGCAAGAACCGACGTTGTCACCGTTCTGGTACCTGTTCTTTCTCTCTAATTGCCCAGCTAACTGTGCTAGATTGAACTAGTTCTCCCTATCCCATAGTTATTCAAAACACTAATCACTAAATAACTATAATATGTGACACTTCCAATCTAGATCATTAAAGTGCTAAATATCACTAAAATAATCCAAACCAAAAACTTCACATATTGAAAACAATTAATGAATGGCACTAAAGTAAAAAAAACAAGAATTTACAACTTTTAATAGCCTATTGATTTGTAGCCTAAACTTCACCAATATTCTAAAATATTAGCACTTGCCTGGGCACAAATCAATAAACAAACGAGATAGCTACAATCTACTAAAATTAAAAACAACTCTAGGCACAAAACAAAACTTTACACTGCTTTAAAACATCAAACACTAGCGTTATTCTGGAGCACAAAACAACAAGTAATGAAATAATTAAAATCACAAAATTTAACACAAAATTATTTAAAATAACAAAACGAAACCCCACAACTAGTTTCCCTATACCATGTCCAAAACCAGACCTCACTAGAATCACAAGATACTAGCAAAATCCATATTTCAGGACATAATACAGGTAACCTAGAATGACCTAAACCTGCACTATGAGAACTTCGTCCAACGTTCCGCAAGAAGCCAAAAGATCAGAGACCGATCCTGAGACCATCCCGATTTTGCTCGTGCACACGCTTTTAAACTACCCCTTCCCCACTTCCCTATTCACAACTTCTTGCATACCATTGGTATTTTGAAAACCCATACTGAATTTCATAACTCCGTTTAAACTTTACAAAGATTAAATCGTATTGCTTAATTAACATAAAGTCCAATTTGACCTAATCAATGGGTGTGAACACATCTAGTTATAAACGCCTATTGGGCATGAACCTATAGTTTGTATCATAAACAGTTTAGTTTTTTTTATATGAATGCAAGTTCGTAGGTCCGCCCTTTTTTAATTCTTTATAATAAGGTTCAGTTTTGTAACGAATATTTTTTTGCGTGCGGCATTCTTTTTACGTATCATGTGACACTCGAAAAACCAAACTGATTTTAAGACAACAATTCATACGATACAAGCTCTATGACATTGAAATAAAGTTCAAATTGTGCTAAAAATTAAGTGTCTTAAGAAATTGGTTTACTATAAATCACTAAGCTCTCCAAGAACTCATCTAAAATTTCAAACGATAAGGCGTACTTGTGTTATGAGAAAGATTTTAATTATTACAGTTGCCATCTGACACTAGTGTGGAATTTAACCGACTTTAAAAAAGATTACTATTATGTTTCATATACTGCTAACATGGAAAGGGGGCCCTTTGACATGTTACAAGATGGTATAAAATAGGTATTAATGGTAATAATGTAATATTAGGTACTTATATCAATGCTATTACACAGTACACAATCGAGAGAATTTGTATTTTTTGCATTTTAAAACCTTAACCTTACCTTTATTCTTTACCTGTATTGCATATTATTTTTGTGTAGCTAGCTAATTCCAAGTGTAGTAGTTGCTTATGGATATATTTAAGTATTCGTACTTATATGTATATACAGAGGGTTACACGACCCACTGAAAACCTTGAACGGATTAATTTAGTAGGCTACACTGAACAACTTTTACTATGGGGCCAATCACAAAATCTAAAAAAAATGTCTTTTTCATACATTTGGTTGGACCGATCGATCAAGACATTTTGTATGAAAAGCCAAAAATTCTTTTGAGATTTCTAGGTTAGCTCCATAGTTAAAGTTGTCCAGCAGTGTTATTCACTAAGGAAACCGCCTTGCTGTCAGCGCTGTGTCAGTGCTGCGGCAGCGTCGAGCCTAAAAATGGTATTCACTAATGTACTTTAAACGACACTAGAGCTCGGCGACGAATGCGGCGTGAGCTGGAACTACATTGCGTCGAAAGTTTGACGTTTAATGTATGAACTTCGTATTCTCTAACGAAAAACAGCGACGAACTCGCCCTCAACCTCGCTCACAGCCTCGATTCCTAATGTCAAATCAAACAGCTAGGATTTTAGACAAGGCTGTCTCGACATCGAGCTCGTTGACGAACGCAGCGTCGAATGTGTCAATAAGAGAATAGCATAGCTGTATAGTACGTTGTATTTTAAATATAAATATCGTCACGTTAGTTAAGCCTTAATTGAGCTTCCCGTACGAACTAGGTTGATTTGCGTAGATTGTCCTATGATATACATTTATGATTGATTCTTAGCCCTGCAGCCTAAAGCCCTGCAGTTATGCCCTTTGGGCCACAGGAGCGTGATGCAGTAGACGTTCGCACAAATCAATGTAATGCTCTGAACCGAACGATCTAAATGAGAGCCCCGTCTAGACGGCATTGATGCTGAGCCGGCCTTCTGGTTCCTCGGGTAATTTAATTAATCCTATTAAAAAGAAGGTAAAGAAAGCAAAGATATGGTTATAAGGAGTGCTGCTGAATTATAGAGGTAAAACTTGGGATCAATGTATTGTATTTATATTAATGTATAATAAAAAAAATCTGGGTATTATGTACTATGTAGTATCAAACCGCGATTAGAATGGGATTCGAAAATACTGTTGACACCGCAGTGTATAAGTCAATCAAGGTTATATTCATATATTCATAGTTTAAGTGCAGGGACCTACAGACTATAGATCAATTCATTCCTCACTACCTACATCTACAAACAACTCTTTTCTTGGTAAATGTTGTGTCATTGAGGTGGGGGTCCCACGTGCTCAGCTTTCGCGGCTGATGCGTGCACCTTTCGGCCACTCGGTCTTAGCAACCACCAGTCAATTTTCTCGGGTTTATGCAATCCCTTACAAGGCTAGGCGCCTTTGACCATTATCTAAGGGCAAGCAATATATCAAACCGCGATTAGAATGGGATTCGAAAGTACTGTTGACACGATAGTGTATAAGTCAATCAAGGATATATTTATATCTTTTTTCATATATTCATAGTTTAAGTGCAGAGACTTACAGACAATAGATTAATTAATCACTCACTACATCTGTAAACATATCTTTTCTTAGTAAATGTTGTGTCATTTGTTGTGTCAACAGTACTTTCAAATCCCTTTCTGATGCCGGTTTGATAATACATGCCTGCACCAAAATATTTAGTTAATTAATAATTTGATTTTACGTCAATACATATTCACTTCAATGATAACGTACAAACTATATTACTTATAACGCACGTAAGTAACATGCTGCAATTATTTCAAATAAAAGATTTAAAATCAATAAAAAAATATAAAATCATCAATGAAAATTTTTAATGAAGTAATTTTTCTAGAAAGTTTTTATTAAGTATATTGATTATTGTTTCACATTTTCGGACATACCTACATGAAAAATCGATTGATAACTGTACCTACACTTAATACCAATCAAATTCCTAACTACTAGGTACATATAGTTAGTACAACTCAAAAGAAATGTAAGAAATAATACTATATATGATAATTATCTGAAATGTAAGAGATATATGTATATAATAAAATCAGATACCACTAATAGACTCTAAGTGCTCGTCAATATAATAACTGCGGCAAATACAGCGTGTGGCCACGTACATCTCAAATGCCAGACTATGGGAGTTGACCGGCCGAATGGCGATGGTCATGTTTAGGTGCATTCAGACCAAATGAGCATTCGCTATTCTAACCCTCTACTCTACGAAATTCGATCGTTACACAAAGCGTGATTCGTTGATTTCATAGAGTGGGGATAGAATAGCGAATGCTCGTTTGATCTGAATGCACCTTTTTGCGAAGACCAGCGAATCACCTATCCAAGCAAAGTCTGCGCTGGCAAGCTCGCGGGCAAAGGAAGCTTGTATCTGTACCATGACTTTGCAAGTATGGGTAAAATTAGGTTTTAGGTATTCGATACGTAAAGCAGGCCATCGCGCTCGCTTCAATATGTCAGTGCGAGTACGATAGAACGTATAGATACAGTATCGAGTAAAACCTAACGTACCCCTTACGTCCCGAGTCAAGTACGGCTACTGGTCGGACCCGAACCACCTGGAAACTTTTACTAATCTTGTTACAGTTAGCTAATTATCTATGGTTTGATTTGTATTGGTTAGTCAGTAAGCTGTTCTCGTTGATATTTTATAAATAAATACGCAAAAATATATACCCAAACCACGTTTACTGCAATACAATTTTATTCATGATTTTATTCATTTACTCATCTTAATGCAATTATTTGTAATATAAATACTTGCACAATTTAATTTTTTTCAAATTTAGGTGCAGTCTAACTGAATGATATTATTACCGTTTACGTGTCTATAATAATTTTATAGTAGATTGTTAACCAAGGGTGGAAAGTCACCCTTTTCCGACGAGGTAGTTTGGCCAGATGGTTTTGTTTAAAAAGTGTTTTATAATGTATAAATTTTTTTACTAGCTATAATGCTGTTCAGTAGAGAGTAACAAAAAATTACACGTGATTTGTCCGATGAATCCCCCCCCCTCCCCTATGGTGAATTGGTGATTTTTTCTTGACCCCCCCTCCCCCTATACAGTATGATGTGATTAATGTACAAGCCCATATATGAATTTATACTTAAAAATAAATTACTTACTAGTAACTATTACATTAAATTAATACTTTTATGTTTTCTCATTCGTAATGAAAAGTAGAGTGTTTAACTCGGGTGAAAGGCACCCATTTTCGACTCGCACTATTGGCGCTCTCACTTCGTTTATTCATTCAAACAGTCAGTTCAGTTTTCAAACTCAGTTCAGGGTTTGACATCTGTCAAACCCTGAACTGAGTTTGAAAACTTCGCGGAAATTACCTCGTAGTTGGCAAAGAAGTGTTTTCCCATCACGTGTGCTTAATAAAGTACGTAAATTCAAGTGTTATTAAAAGAGGACTACTTAAGCAATAAATTACACGTCATATTGGCTAGGGGGGGGGGGGTCCAGAAAATATCACCAAGTATCACCATGGGGGATGGGGGGTCTAAAATAGGCCAAAATCGTACGACGTGATTAATGGACAAGCCCTATGACAGTATAACATTATTCCGTCGCTTACCTACACGTATTAAAATTTAAAAAAAAACTTGATAGGTTTGTTCCTCTTGGTCACCGCTATATAAAACCAAAACACTTAAATTTTAACCGAAAAATTAAAATAATTTGATGAATTGACATATGTATTTTACTTACGATTATCGCTACAAATTAAAACAAAAACTAGCAACCAAGAACTAACATCTTCGATTTGTTTCTAAATAAGAGTATTGTTGGCAAGTGCCAACAAAGTTGTTCGGGTATATGCTTACAATTTTACATGGCGAGCACTAATAGGAACATCTTTTTGAAACCCAAGGGTCGCGATGCATCGTTTTCCACCCGTATCATAGATAAACAACAACCCACTTTCCGAGCATGAGCAATGAAAAAACTATTTTACTCACCTTATTTTTGACGTCGTCTGAACCTATACCAACTTTTGTTATTTAGATGCTTCTTTGATAGTTATAATTTGATTCCTTTGGTTTGTTATCTTCTCTGCTACCTACTGTCAGCGTCTGAGTGTACTTACCACGTACCTAACTACAAGGATTTAATAGGGCGGTTTTGAGTACTAATGCAATTCCGTGGACTCGATAGTTACGAGTACCTAGTATGTCTATAATCTTCTCACAACCCTTATATTAAGCTATAATCGGAAACATATCTAGGTACCTATTTGGGGCTCATACTACTACTTTGTGTAGGACGCCAGTCGTAGATATAATGTATCTTCAGTAGTAGTACTAAGTACTAATTCATGTAACCGCCAAAATGATGGAATTGAGTTAAGTATAGAGTTCGACTGCAAATTTCCCACTCTATCGAATGGTGTATATAAAATGTTGATTTCCAGAAAAAAATTCGAGTATGTTATAGTTATTTGTACAACATGAGAGCAAAGTACGTATTTGATGCGAGTGTCAGGTTTGAGTCTTGAGCAATCGAAAGATTCTTTTATAGAATCACGAGCGTAGCGAGTGATTCTGTAATAGAATCTTGAGCGTAGCGAGAGACTCGAAAGACACGAGATTCAAATAACTTTGCTCTCAAGTTGTACATACAACTTTTCACCTCAGCATGGAGAAAAGGAAAATATGTTATTAAACATTTATACGTGCCATCCCGTTATTTTTTGTTTTTGTTTTACCATTATGTTTGTAACAGAAAGTAAATAATTATAACTACTAAAAAAATGAAAGCTCATAAAATTTTATAAAACAGTTATAATTATTTAGAAATGAACTCGTGTCGAATTTCTGAACGCGATTCTGACTCGCCTAGTACCACGATATCCGTCCGTTTTAAAACGGCTGTCTTTCTCTCTGTCACACTTATATATAAGAGCGATAGAGAGGTGGAATGACGGACACCAATGTTATGTATGCTTGGTGGTAGGGGCCATATGCCGTTCGGATACAAGGAATCGGGTCCGATAAAACGCGTCGTCTAATACAACTGGCTGAATACGCTAGGATGCCATGAACGAAAAAAAAAATGCATATTATGACAATTTATAACGTAACATTTTTCATCTCTGTCTTTTTACTAACAAGTGAAAGAAACAAAAGAAAAAGTTGAAGTCTAAACGCCATGGAAAACAACATTCACTCAGTGAGCAAAATCGCACTTTGCTCACTGATTTCGCGAATCAAAAGAAGTCTTTTCGAGCTGCTGAGGTGAAAACCAAATTTTGCCATTTTAGTAAGTTCAAACTTTTCATTTAATGTACGAGTATGTGAAGGTTCCAAAAAATCATTGACATTACAATCTTAACGTAAGCACGAATTTGTAACTACAAAATTCATCTTTTTCTGAAATTATGTTGAGTACATTAGGAAATCGCCAATCCGCTTGCCCAGCGTGGCGATTAAGGGCAATTACCTCCTAATGCGTCTAATATTCATAGTTAATAGGAGAGGCCGACGTCCAGCAGTGGACTATCATAGGCTGATAATGATGATGATGATGGCATTAGGAAAAACGAATTTTGTAGTTTTAAGATACATATTAAGATATTTACTCAATGCTATAAGCGCCATCTGTTTATTACTACATATTATATGGCTTAAACGCCATTCGATTTCGATTTGTGTTACGTTACATTAAAATACGAAATCCACTTTTGGAGTTTTTCAATAAACTCTTAATGTATATCCATATTTTTTTTTATATTTTGCGTATGCACCAGCCATTTCCTAAACTATATCAAATAAGATAAACATTATTGCGTTGTAATAGGATAAGTAGCTGTAAAGGTAAATACAAGATGGTTCTCTAAATCATCTCCGAAAATTGTTTGTACGAATATTACATCGCAACCAATTTTTCGCATAAAGTCATTTCGCCGAATGATCATGTTCCAATTGAATTTTATGAAATCGTTTCATTTCCCAACTAAATGGTTGGCAATTCAATCTTTGGCCTTGGTTTTTAATTGAAACTTTTTATAATACATATTTTCATGTGGTTTAAGGTTTAGTTGGTAATGCATTTAGTTAACTAATAACAAAACAGTCGGTTCTGGCGCTTCGCCGGCCGCTGCCGCGGCACACTCGCTTCGCTCGCTCGGCTCGCGCGCTGTTGGGTCGCAGTTTTACCTAACACTCCTCCTCGCTTCGCTCGTCGTCGTACCTAACTGGACTCTGTGAATTATTTCTTTATGGGTATTCTTTGTTAGGCAAGTTCAGAAACACGGTTATGCTAAAAAGTTTCCACATATAGATACGAAAAGGATGACGAAACGTTATTTGGCCTAGTGAAAGATTTGACAAATGATGAGTATGCTAAAAGCATTGTGTCATTACAATAATCCGTTTTATAATAATTCTGCCCAATGAAACGTTGTCATACAAAAATTTGCTAATAGTTGGTTGCCAAAGTGAACCATCGGCGAAATGTTGGTTGGCAAATGAAATTCGGGCAAAAAAAGTTCGGAGAAAAGGCAGAACCCCATACAGGATATCTACTTTATAAATGTCCAACTCGTTTTTGGGCTGAAAAATCGTCATTTGGCGGTTACATTAATTCATGTAGGTAGACATATTACAATTTACAACAGACGATATAGGAGGCAATAACGGAGATGGTATATACCTATACCAATTTCTTACGTTACTGTATTTAGGTAAGTTGGATATTTCTCGAGCTTTGTTACGGTAGGTATCTGCCTTTCTAGTAATTTCGCCTAAAGGCACAGTGTCTCTAAACGGCCGTTCAGAGTCAGTCCGTGTCCTTGTTATGTAAATACCTAACGTTGTCTGTCTCCGAGCACCTCCTTGTTGCGCCACCTGTCACCTTTTGATTAAATTTCCACATTAAACTTTCAGACTCCTTGAGATTATTATAAGATTATTAAAATAATGTCAGTTGTTGAGGAATAATTGGGAGAGTTGGATTTTAAAATTGATTAAAGAAGTTTGTTTGATACATAAAACAAAGTTCAGTCTCGAGACTCTCGAACTCTCGAGCGGTACTGGAGTTCGGAGAAGACGATTCCCAACGGATTATTATTTGAACAGCGCACGTATATGAAAAGTAAGGTTCTCCATAACCTTGCTTAAAGTTGATAACAAGTAAAGGTGCATTCAAACCAAAAGAGCATTCGCTGTATATCGCTGTATCCCCTGCTCTACGAAATCAACCAATCACGTTTTGTGTAACGATCGAATTTCGTAAAGTGGGAGGTTAGAATAGCGAATGTTCGCTTGGTCTGAATGCACCTTAACTGATATTGCTATATATTCATGTAGGTGAACTATATAAGTATTTACCCGAGTATATTTAAAGTCATTTCCAACCTCAAAAGAATAGTTTCTTGTTGTAGGCATATGAATACTGTGACTACTTAATTGTTGTGGTTTTTACACCTCATGCTAATACTGAAAGCTGATTGAGCAAACTACAACATATTCCAAATCTCCATTAGTCTGACGACGAGTGGTTCAAGCAATGGAATCTCGAGAATTGGCATGATTTTGTGGCACGAGAGTTGACCGTGGCTGCCGAGTAAAATAGGTAAGTATTTTTTTTACATCAATGCCGCAGGTAAAACATCTGGCGATATCAGTATCGAATATTGTATTTACATATTTATTTAGGTAGGT
>JALPQI010009294.1:0-46194 GCA_025490895.1 Thaumatotibia leucotreta
TAACTTTCGCAATGAAACACAAGCTGACCATAATAAACACATTATACAAAAAACGTCAAGAAAAGAGATGGACATGGATAGCACCGAATAAAGAATTTAAAAATGAAATTGACTACATTCTCGCAGCGAAAAAACGTCATGTACAAAACTTTGAAATTCTGAATGTAAAATTTAACTCTGACCATAGACTACTAAGAACAACCTACACAACTAACCAGCCAAAAAAGAGCCGAGTACAATAGAAGAAGAGAAAATATTTCAGAAAAACTTAAACTGTAATTTATCTAAGCTACAACTAAGCTCTCAAAACGACAGTGTACAAGAATTTTATGACAGCTTTGAAAAATGTGTCTTACAAAGCACGAATACCACACAATCAATAAACCACCAAAAAAAACGCATAATATCTACAGAAACGCAGTCACTTATCGACCGTAGACATGACCTCCAAAAAAAGAATCCACTATCAAAAGAAGATAAAATTGTTCTTTCAATGCTGTATAAAAAAGTAAATAAAGAAATAAAAAAGGACTATAAAAAATACCGCTTAAGTATACTCGAGAAGCACATAATTTCAATGGGAAGTACAAAACAAGCTTTCAAAGAACTTGAAAAGGAAAAAAATTGGATACCTAAATTAAAATTACAATCTAAATATATAAATAACAGAAAACAGATACTAGAAGAGGCGACTCTATTCTACACCAATTTATATAAAAAGCGCGAGAGCCAAATTCCAGTAGAAACACCAGCAAGACTCCATACAGATGTAGTACCAATCTTTGAGGAAATGGAAATAGGTAAAGCTCTCGAAGCTTTAAAGCTCAGGAAAAGCCCCGGAAATGATGGCATTACGAATGACCTTCTAAAAGCGGCGGGACCTACGCTTCTTCCTCACTTAACACATCTTTTTAACCTAGTGTTAAGTCATAAGGAAGTCCCTCGGCAATGGACAGAGTCAGATATCATTATACTCTACAAAAAGGGAGATCCGGCTGATATTTCCAACTATCGACCTATCAGCCTTATGTCGAGTATTTATAAACTATTCGCTTCATGTTTACAGAAGAGACTTTCTCCTACTGTCGAAAAGCACCAACCAGTAGAGCAAGCCGGCTTTCGCAAAGGATTTTCCACAATGGACCACATTCAAGTCATCGAACAGCTTATAGAGAAGCACATAGAGTTTAACAGTACTATGTACATAGCATTCATCGACTATAAAAAAGCTTTCGATACTATTTCTCACGAGGCCATATGGAGAGCCATGATAGAGTACGACATAGAAGAAACCTATACGGACATCTTAAAATATATATACAACAACTCTACAAGCAAAATTAAACTTGAAAGCACTGGAAAACAAATAAAAATAGAAAGAGGAGTCAGGCAGGGAGACCCTCTATCACCAACTCTATTTATTGCCGTCTTGCATATTATTATAAAGTCGTTAAGATGGGAAAATAAAGGTATTAACATCACAGGTAAAAAGCTCAGCCATCTCTGTTTTGCAGACGATATAGCGATTTTTTCAAACAAGCCCGAAGAGATACAGGACATGATGCAATCGCTACAAACCACGAGTAAGCAAACTGGCCTTGAAATGAACCTAAATAAAACAAAAATAATGACCAACGGGCAGAAAGTTAAAATATATATCGATCTAGAAGAAATCGAATACGTAGAGAGTTATATATATCTCGGAAAGTTAATTTCCTTTGAGAAAGATAGAGGAGCTACAGAACTTGACAGAAGAATAACAAAAACATGGAATAAATTTTGGAGCTTAAAAGAGGTTCTAAAAAGTAAACTTCCAGTAACTTTAAAGAAAAGAGTCTTGGACACAAACTTACTACCATGCTTGAGCTATGGTTGTCAGACCTGAACTTACAGCAATGACATAAAACATAAAATACAAACTTGCCAAAGAGCCCAGGAAAGAAGTATTCTAAATCTAAGAAGACTAAATAAAGTGAAAAACACAGAAATACGTGAAAAAACTAAAGTTATTGACGCCCTAGGACATTGCCTAAGAATGAAATGGCAATGGGCAGGCCATATAGCCAGAATTAATGACCAAAAATGGACTAAACATGTGACACTTTGGAAAGGGCCACATGGAAAAAGAAAAGCCGGCCGTCCCGCAATGAGGTGGGTCGACGACATCACCAACACCGTCACTAAAGAACAGCAATGGCAGGAGGTAGCGCAGGATCGCAAAGAATGGCGGAGGCTGGGGGAGGCCTTTACTCGCGAAGAGGTCCACCAAACTACTTAACTAATTTATATTAATAACTAGCTTTTGCCCGCGGCTTCGCTCGCATAGTTTTTGGGCTTCTATGAAAAAAAATGTAAAACCTAACCTGAACCTCCTTTGATAGTCGTTCGTTTCTATGTGGGGTCGCAGTTCTAACCTAACCCAAAACCTACTTTGATAGCCGTTCGTTCCTGTGTAGGATCGCAGTTCTTACCTTTCCTAAACCGAAGTAGAATCTTACCTTATTACATTCTGTCTGAAGTCTGTTTCATTGAATAGCATATTAGTATGACATAATTAAATACTTAATTGCAAATAAACTACACGAGTTAAAATTAGCAACGCAGGCATCGTCATTTCCTGGGTGAATATCTAAGCGTTTCAACCGCCTAATTTTGGTACCTAGCATAATTTTTTCGAAGTTTCTATTCGTTACAATGTGCTACTTTATCATTTTAAGGAGGCACGATACCTCATACAAATGGCGAAGTATAACATTGAGACGTTTAGAAACTTCGGCAAAAATGATGCCACCAAAATTAGGCGGTTGAAATTCTCAGATATTCCCCTCTTACAAAACAATAATGTAATCCGCTACAAGCTTCGTCCTTTTCTCTTATGGTGGAATAGTCAAGCCAAAACATTTAACCGGTGATGAGTCAGTCATTCAGGACTCCCACCACAGTGACTCGATAAACCATAGAAACGATATCCATGATGTTTTTTTACTGTTTAACCATTTCACCCCTTTCAGAGGTTGAATTCTCAAAAACCTAAAACACATCTTTATCTTTTTATGTTTAGGAATACTTCTGTAAAGTTTCGGATAAAATAGTTTAAATAATCAAGTTTTCCCATACAACTGCCATACTCTGGACCCCCATCATTGCACCCCTTAGGGTGTGGATTTTGACTTAAATTTTTTTAAACCACCCCTACACCCTTAAAGGAACCTACGTGCTAAATTTGGAATCTCTAGAACCAGAAGTAAACATAAATAATTAACCTTTGTTTGTTTGTTTTTCGAAAATTTTAAATAAAGGATAATTATTTATGTTCTCATTTAATTTACAGAATACTCCTTTTTAGTTTCGGATAAAATAGTCCAACTAATCTTGTTTCACCATACAAACTTCGGAGCCCCATTTCAACCCTTTAGGAGGTGAATTTTGAAAAAAATCCCGGAATTACTTTTCTTATATTTTTATTCAAAATTAGTTTACGCAATATGAAATTTCTTAATCTAAAACAAACTTTTTTTCATACAAACTTTCAACCTCATTTTTACCCCCTTAGGAGTATTTTTTTTAAATATAGGTACTCAAGGTAAAATACTCGTACTATATAACATGGTAGAGGTATGTAGATAAGTACCTACTTCTTCATTGGCAACAACACTTCTATGACGTTTTGAATTAAATAGCCCAACTAATCTGGTTCCTCCTTACAAACTTTAACCTTCCATTTAACCCCCATAGGAAATGAATTTTCAAAAAAACCTGAAACACGTGTTTACTTAATTATTGTTAAAAACATTAATGTGAAGTTTCGAATAAAATTGCCCAACTAATCTTATTTCCCTATACAAACTTTAACCCTTTTTTTAACCCCCATAGGGAATGAATTTTCAAAAAACCTGAAACACGTGTTTACTTATTTATTGTTAAAAACATTCATGTGAAGTTTCGAATAAAATAGCCCAACTAATCATATTTCCCCATACAAACTTTAACCCTCCATTTAACCCCTATAGGGAATGAATTTTCAAAAAACCTAAAACACGTATTTACTTATTTATTATTAAAAACATTCCTGTGAAGTTTCGAATAAAATAGCCCAACTAATCTTGTTTCCCCATACAAACTTTAACCCCCCATTTAACCCCTTTAAGGGAGGAATTTTCAAAAATCCGTTCTTAGTGTGCCTCTAGACATTATAAAGAATCTAAATGCCAAGTTTGAACTCTCTAGGACCAGCGGTTTGGGCTGTGCGTTGATTTAAGTCAGTCAGTCAGTCAGTCAGTCAGTCAGTCAGTCAGTCACTCAGGACTTTGCCGTTTATATATATAGATTAAGGAAAAAAGAAAAAAAAAATCTTATATAATTTAAGCTAACTTGTTAAATTAAACTAACTCCCTAGATCTATGTTAATTTGTATAAGGTGTGGAATAAAAGGGTTTTTTTTTTTTTTTTTTTTTTTTTTTTTTTTTTTTTTTTTTTTTTTTTTTTTATCACAAATATCTGTTCCTTGGTCATGGCTGTCTATTTATTTAAGTATCTACATATATGTACTATCTATTATATATCGTAGCTTGGTTGGTACCCACATCACAAGCCTTCATCGAGCTTACCGTGGGACTAGGTCGATTTGTGTAAGACGTCCCAAGATATTTATTTATTTAATAAAAAAATATATATATATCCTATCGGAGGGCCTCCACGAAAATCGAATATTTCAAATTGCGCAATTGCGCGTGACAGGGACAGATGCTCGAATATTCAATAACAAAAAATATTTCCGGGTTGTCAAGTTTTTTAGGTTTCCGTAGTAAACAAGGAACCCTTATAGTCGCCATGTCCGTCTGTCTGTCCACAGCATAGCTCGGTGGCCGTTAGTCTTCCCTAAGTACCTACTAGAAATCTGCAACTTTGTATATTAGGTATGCATATTAATCATACCAACAAAGTGCTTGCCCTCCTCGTAAAGTTGGGATGGTTTTTTATGTTAGATAAATACCTACTGTAATCTTATAGTGTTGGGTAGGTATCATTGAATAGATCTCGTAAGAATAAGGGTCTTAAAAAGAAAGAATCCAGAATTTAAAAAAAAACGAGGATTCAATTAAATTAAATCCGAATTACACACATTCGTAGCACATTATGTTTGATTGCGCCGCGTGGGTAATACCAGCGTCGTATGTAAATCGCGCCTAATAGATGTATTATGGAAATGCGACCGGAAACTTTGTAATTCCGTACATTTTGCCTCGATTTGCTTTAGATTCGACGCGGTCACATAATTGTTCAGACCTGCGACACTTTTATTGGATTACATGCATGTACAACATTTATTTCCAGAATTTCTCAAGAATATGTTTCAAATAAATCTTAAATATCTTGGGACATCTTACACAAATCGACCTAGTCCCACGGTAAGCTCAATTAAGGCTTGTGATGTGGGTACCAAGCGACGATATATATAATAGATAGATACATATAGATACTTAAATACATAGACAGCCATAACCAAATTAACCAAGGAACAAATATTTGTGATAAATAAAATACACAAATAATGCCCTCGCCGGGATTCGAACCCGGAACCTCCAGCTTCGTAGGCAGGGTCACTACCATCTAGGCTACGGAGGCTGACAAACTATTTTAATCAATAGTTTTACATTTACTAGTTCGAATTGCATGTATAAGAAAGATCCATCATTACCCTATCTCAGTCCCCTGCTGGTCTATCTATGCGTATGGACGCAATATAAGGTAGGTAAATAACCATAATGGTCACGCTGGGCAAGCGAATTGGGGATCGCAGTAGTGTATCGACTATGATGACGCTGCTGCGCATCATGAATCTTACAAGTATATTACTGATCAGTCACACTTAAATCCCTTAGTCGACTCTAATGGCCACGGGAAGAATTGGGGTGATGACAAATGTATTCTTATTGCCGTGGACTACACGAAGACAAGATAAGATAGATCATATAAGATTGTCATAATTTATTTCTTGATTTCAGTCGAAGACAGTCATCTGACATCCTTCCATACAGGCTGCAGTGTAGAGTGAGTGGGTCAGGTCAGGTAATCAAGAGTTGAGTGTTGTTTTCAACTGTATACATTACCGTACACAAAGACTTGTAAGAGTGACCAAATGAGCCGACGAATAATCAGTAGACTGAAACTATTACCTAATTGACCTATTCAATTAACTGAAATAGCTTCTTTTGTAGATAGGTCGTATTAAGTGAGCGTCAGGCTGAAATCAAGACGTAGGTATCTATTGATAATGATGTTGTTTGTGTAATCTGTTATTATGAAGGTTGTTAGCAAGCAATCGACTCGAGCTTGACTAACACTATTTGAATTTGGAAGCTCATCATACATATTGTCTATGTATGATGAGCCTTCACTCGACTGACAGATCTTCAATAATAAACATGTTTTTATAAGCGAATTTAATTAAATAAATAGTGGTGAGAAAGAAGCGTTGTGCCGTTTGAATTAATGTCCAGGGCCCTCGAAGCACCCAAACAAGAGGTTATGGGCCCTTTGGAACACTAAGGAAGGAGATAATAATTGTGAAAGTATTTACATATTATCATTTTAGTTTTGGCATGTAAATATTTATCAAAATTAACCATAGCAACGGAAGGTTGCTTACAAAATAAGCATAGCAACGAGTCAAGGAAAACCGAAAGTCAATTTTTTAAATGAAGATGAGCACGTATAGTATATATAAATGAAGAAAATTATGACGGAAAAGAATTGAGGACTTTGGACATTACATGAAGAAAATCGAGAAACAGGAACGGAAGGCAGAACACAAAGAAAATAGCAGAAAGGAAGAAGATTATGTTGGAAAAGTCAATGAAGATCGAGTAGGAGATAAAATTGGGGAGAATAGGAAGAAGTAGAAAAATCGAGAAGGAGATATATAAGAAAAGTTGAAAGAAGAAGTGGTATATGTATAAAATGTTCGAGAAGGAGAAATATCAGAAAGAGATAAAAGTAGAAGAAATATGGAGAATTTTCGAGAAGGCGATGTTCATTTGAGAACAATTGAGTAGTGAAACAAATGAAGGTGAAACAAATGAAGATGTATTTTTTTTTAGATGTATTTTATGATGGGAATGAAGATTTTTAAATAATGATGAAGATGAAAAGCGAAATATAGTGATTAAAGTGAGTTGTTGAGTGTAGTTTAAGTGCGGGCTAAAGTGAACAGTACAATTTTTTTTTTTTCGGAAAATGTGGGGTTCTTTGTTTTATATTTAATCGGGTTTGTAAATGTATACTGAAAGAAGACTTAAGGATTCCAGAACAAAATAAAGTAAGAATTAAGGGGGTGATTAATAATGATTCACTTAAGGGGGTGTATGTTATATGGTAATTGAATCATTATTTGTCATTTTTTTGATTTATACCCTTAAGTACTCTTTTTCTTTTCTAAATGTCTATTTTTGAGATAATGGTATTATTTTGTATTTGTGTTTATTATTAGTAGTTGGTGTTTTTCTTTATAGTGTATATTTATTTGAGATAGAGGTATATTTTTCAGTGGTGTGTGAAATTTTTATAATGTATGGTTTTAATAATTGAGAAGGACGATGTATCGAGTGGGAGTAAAATGAGTGAAGAAGAAGTTTAAAGGATAAATATAGATGGAGGTATTTGTTTTATATTGTATGTATTTAATATAATAATTGAGGTTGACGAGGAATGAGGTTGAGGACGTATCGAGTGGGAGAGAATAATAAAAGACGAAGATATTTTATATTGTATGATTTAATAAATGAGGAGGAAGTATCGAGTGGGAGAATAAGAAGTTTTATATTGTATGATTTAATAAATGAGGAGGAAGTATCGAGTGGGAGAATAAGAAGTATCATATTGTATGTATTTTATAATTGACTGAAGGAGGACGTATCGAGTGGGAGAAAAAAAAAGTAGAGGAGATGTTTTATAGTATAAGTATGTAATAATGAAGATTGATGTATCGAGTGGGAGAGAAATAAAAAAAGATAAGAAGTATTATATTGTATGTATTTTATAATTGAGGAGGAGATTGATGTGTCGAGTGGGAGAAAACAGTAAAGTCGAGAAGATGAATAGAGGATAAAGGTTATTAGTAGTTATTTATGTATTGGTACAATGTGTCGAGCGGTGGAGGAAATATGAGGAGTATGAGGAGAGTTGAATTGAATAATGACAAAATTTATTTATTTACATATTAATCGTTACGTGTTGACGAGTAGAAGCGATGAGTGAATATGTAAGAATTTGAAAACTGTTATTTAGACATGTATTCGAAATTGTTGGATAGGAGAGTAGAATGGTAATAACTTTGATTATGATTTGATGTTGTTATTTAAAATTGTTTTATAATCTGATGTAGTAATGTTTGGAAATTTTTGTTTTGGTAATTAGAAGTGTTTGTAATAATACGTCAAGCAGAGTCGATTGAGGGGGTGTGTTATTATGAAGGTTGTTAGCAAGCAATCGACTCGAGCTTGACTAACACTATTTGAATTTGGAAGCTCATCATACATATTGTCTATGTATGATGAGCCTTCAAACTTCACTCGACTGACAGATCTTCAATAATAAACATGTTTTTATAAGCGAATTTAATTAAATAAATAGTGGTGAGAAAGAAGCGTTGTGCCGTTTGAATTAATGTCCAGGGCCCTCGAAGCAACCAAACAAGATAATCTCCTGTAAAAATAAACGTTTTCTACTAATTTAGCTCTTATTATTATTCGGAAGCAGATTAAATAAATAAATAAATAAATATTCTTGGACATCTTTACACAAATCAACCTAGTCCCACGGTAAGCTCAATTAAGGCTTGTGATGTGGGTACCAGGCGACGATATATAGGTATTTCGGCGTAGGGCCCTTTATATCAGGTCCGGCCGAGCTATAGGGAGATGGTTTAGCTATCTACGCACTTATGCATGTAGGCATGGACTCATAATGAAAACACAAGATGAATTAAGATCTTTTTATTACTACTCTGGTTCGCAAAGAGTTAAACCACAACAAGAGAAGAACCAGGAAGAAACTCAGCGGGTTGTATGTTTTAATCTTTTCAAATCATTGGTAATTACAATTTTAGATCATTACAATAGGTACACACTTAAAACACGATTAATCAAAACACTTTAAACAACAACAACAACTAATGGAAAACGACTGGAGAGTTCTAAGTTTGAGTCCATGCTTCACCAATTTCAAAACACAAGAAATAACGACTTTCGTCAGGATGCTAGGAAATAACGATCTGAATCTGAATCTAACGAATTATTGAATCTAATCAAACTCCTCTTACTCTGGAGTGCACTTAATCAAATCTATTCGTGGTCTCAAGACTTAAGGGAAGGAATGATCATAATTAGAATCTATTCCAAGTCTAGGCAAGAATCAATCTTTCGAAGTCTAACGCGGGAATCAGAATGAATTGACTTTCCAATGTCTAAAGCAAGAATTACTTCTTTCTAAGTCTAACGCGCGAATGCGAATGCATCATGAAAACAGCGCTAGTGACCTTTTATATTGTCAGGTCATAAACTACCTGCTTCACAGGCGGGTAGATCTCAACCGGGTTTTATTATCTACCTGCAGCATGGACCAAAGCAAAGACCACTCGAAGCAATACATTGCTTATAGTTTTCTAGATTTAGTAACTCTTAGCAAATTAATTGTAAACATTGCAAACAAAACTATTCTCATTGTAAATAAGACAATTCTGGCGTTTGATGACTCGACGTGTCGTACAGGTCTGCGCGAACTGAAGCGCGACTCCGACACGGCCATTCTGACGTGACAAGCGTCCTCGCTTGTGTCTGAAACAAACATGTACACCAGTAATCTTTGTTACCGCTCGGTCACCCTGACCAACATCTGTCTCCGTAAAAAAAAGAATTCAACTCAAGGAAAACAAAATTCAACTTTTCCAACTGAATTAAAAATTACTTCATGTCATTTCATTAATTCCAATTTAAACCTGAATGCTTGCTCTTCAATTAGTACCACGTGGCTGTCATAGCCTCATTTTACGAAAACATTACAATAGAACTCGGAAAAATGTCTCAAGATACTTTTCTTTTAATCGAATTAATCAACACACACAAGCTTACATCATGATTTTTAACTTCTCACAACAGAATCAACAAGATTCTCGGCCACTCCAAATTAGCCATATCACAATCTAGTCACATAGACTCAGGCCCCCGCCGTATCAGTGCCGAGCATTGCGCTCTGAACGACCATAAGGCCACAGTTACAACTACGGCACGTGACTACGGTGCGGCCAAAAAAAGACAAAAAAAGATCAAGATGCTTGCTCAACTTTATCACTTGTACTAGGTTCAGATTATGAGAGACAAGTTTCCACATTGACGCATTTTCTAATTTGGTCATGAGCGTACTTGTAGGTGCATTTAGAGTGTAGTTCCTTCAAACTATTACGATCGCCATCAAGTACCTCCAAGACCTTAAACGGGTCTTTGAATTTAGGTTTCAACTTTGTCCGATTGCGTTCTATCAGCACAAAGTCACACACAAAAAAACGTCAATTTTGATAGTGCCAGCTTAATTTAACCAGTTAAAAAAAAAAACAAATTAATTTAAATTAACAAATCAAGTCCAGTCAAGAGACTTCCTTATTAAAATAAAAGTCACGTTTTTTTTGTTCATCGAAAACTCATGTGACATAGTCATCAATTACATTCAACAACAATAACTTCTTTCGTGGCATTACCAATTCTAACGCAATATGGTAAAAATAAAAGCGAAAATAAAGTTGTAGTTTTCTTAATAACAGTTTTACGGAAAACAAAATTCTAAGTTTCCAATCAGTACCCATGTACTCCCATTACTAACAGAAAATTAAATTAACCACTTTGTAATTTGAATTTTAACCAGTCATTAACTTCTTACTACTTTACTAGCCAGTAACAGACATAGTTCTGCAATAGTCAAATGAAACTGTTCAACAAAAATAACAAATAGGTTACAGTACTCTAAAGTTGGTCTACCTCCATCCGGTAACCACAACAACAGTTGCTTCCATCCAGCAACAACAAAATTGGTCTACCTCCATCCGGTAACCAAACCACAATTGCTTCCATCCAGCAATAATTGGTCTACCTCCATCCGGTAACCAAACGAAAAACACATCGACCGATTACACCATCAAACCAAACGCATGCCACCCACAATCGTGGCCGCACGGAGACGGAAAAATAGATCCGATTTTACACCTACGATTACGAATGACAAAATGGTGTATGCAGTCTGAGAAACGTAACCAAATTGAATGTAAAAAAGTTTCATTCTACGATTGCAAACTAAATGACTAATTCCAATAATTATAATCCACAACTTTAATTAAACTAAAGTAGTCAAATTGAGACTATGGACAGCCCAAATAATAAAAAATGACAATCACCACCAACATCATAACCGTCATCATGATCATCATCATGACCACCATCATGACCACCATCATGACCACCATCATGACCACCATCATGACCACCATCATGACCACCATCATGACCTTCATCATGACCTTCATCATGACCTTCATCATGACCTTCATCATGACCTTCATCATGACCTTCATCATGACCTTCATCATGACCTTCATCATGACCTTCATCATGACCTTCATCATGACCTTCATCATGACCTTCATCATGACCTTCATCATGACCTTCACCATGACCTTCATCATGACCTTCATCGGCATTTTCAATTTGATAAACTCAAAAGGTTAAGCCCTCGATGACTACTACAACATTAGTTTCACTAATTAGCTCAGGGCTCAAATAGCCCAACAAAATGAGAACTTCTCACCGGATTAACAACGCGTCTGTTGTAATGGTGTGGACACACCACGCGTTGCACCACGTGTTCACGAAAGGCAGCAGCGACACCAGTCTTCCTCTGCCACG
The DNA here is from genome assembly GCA_025490895.1 of Thaumatotibia leucotreta. NCBI lineage: Eukaryota > Metazoa > Arthropoda > Insecta > Lepidoptera > Tortricidae > Thaumatotibia > Thaumatotibia leucotreta. The sequence continues at coordinate 11,949 of JALPQI010009294.1, forward strand.
CCGTCGGGACGCGATGACAGCAACAGCCATGATGCCGGCAGGTTGCTCTGGTTAACCATGGTGAACTGAAAATATCAAATTGTACGGTATCAGTTTCATCGCTGAAATAATTTGCACGCGGGCTCAGCCCAATGAGGTTGGGCTCTAACGAGACTAGAAAGTTAAGTTTAGGGTATTGGCATCTAGTACACTTTGTCATTAAAATAATGATGGACTTCACTAAACTACAACCAAGTTAATCTCGCAATAATAAAATGTTTTGAGGACACAAAACTTCACGCTACAAACAAAATGTCAACCGTTAATTTTTGAATTACTACTTCGAATTTTGCATTAAAACAATTGGAACGAAACCTGTCCTTTTATTTCTGTTGCTCCAAAACTCGGGTCCTTGGCAGTTTTTCTCTTATTTCTTGTACACCTTGCAATCAATTGTCAGAAATTGCGCTCGTTTCATCGCCACAGCGACATCGCCATCACGGACGAAAACGCTGACCACTCTCACAGTGATCTTGTTGATCTTGAGGTTGAACATCTGTAACGGTAATTTCACACGCATAGAAAACTTAACAAAAGGCACGGATAGAAAATGTTTGTTACGATCACAAATCAATTTTTGGCACACTACAAACAAAACAAAGGGCTACTTGCCCGTATTTCGGAACTGCTAGTAATTCAAAACTAAGAAACAAACAACTATGGGCCATGATATCATCTGAAATTACTAGAATTACTGTAATTTATTTTTTGTCAAGTGGGTAGGGTACATACCCACACGTATCGTTACAACAGAAATCACAAAAAAGAACAAAGCGAGATAACTACTTTGTCACAATCACGTAACTTTACTGTAAAAATTGTAAACAATCATTACCTTACCAACTGTTGTCGATTTTAAACCTTACCGTTTACATTGTGTTACATTACCAGCTAGCACTCACTGCTTTGTGAGCCTGGTGAATCCCGATCCCGACTTCTGATTTCGGCGTAGGGCCCTTTATATCAGGTCCGGCCGAGCTATAGGGAGATGGTTTAGCTATCTACGCACTTATGCATGTAGGCATGGACTCATAATGAAAACACAAGATGAATTAAGATCTTTTTATTACTACTCTGGTTCGCAAAGAGTTAAACCACAACAAGAGAAGAACCAGGAAGAAACTCAGCGGGTTGTCTGTTTTAATCTTTTCAAATCATTGGTAATTACAATTTTAGATCATTACAATAGGTACACACTTAAAACACGATTAATCAAAACACTTTAAACAACAACAACAACTAATGGAAAACGACTGGAGAGTTCTAAGTTTGAGTCCATGCTTCACCAATTTCAAAACACAAGAAATAACGACTTTCGTCAGGATGCTAGGAAATAACGATCTGAATCTGAATCTAACGAATTATTGAATCTAATCAAACTCCTCTTACTCTGGAGTGCATTTAATCAAATCTATTCGTGGTCTCAAGACTTAAGGGAAGGAATGATCATAATTAGAATCTATTCCAAGTCTAGGCAAGAATCAATCTTTCGAAGTCTAACGCGGGAATCAGAATGAATTGACTTTCCAATGTCTAAAGCAAGAATTACTTCTTTCTAAGTCTAACGCGCGAATGCGAATGCATCATGAAAACAGCGCTAGTGACCTTTTATATTGTCAGGTCATAAACTACCTGCTTCACAGGCGGGTAGATCTCAACCGGGTTTTATTATCTACCTGCAGCATGGACCAAAGCAAAGACCACTCGAAGCAATACATTGCTTATCGTTTTCTAGATTTAGTAACTCTTAGCAAATTAATTGTAAACATTGCAAACAAAACTATTCTCATTGTAAATAAGACAATTCTGGCGTTTGATGACTCGACGTGTCGTACAGGTCTGCGCGAACTGAAGCGCGACTCCGACAGGTATAATAGATAGATACATATAGATACTTAAATACATAGACGGCCATGACCAAGGAACAAATATTTGTGATAAATAAATACACAAATAAATGCCCTCGCCGGGATTCGAACCCGGAACCTCCAGCTTCGTAGGCAGGGTCACTACCAACTAGGCTACGGAGGCTGACAAAGATTCTAGTCCATTAACCTGTAAAAAACAAATCTTCGAGTGACAATGTGGGGTTCACAACTCACAACGTAAGAGAATGCTTTAGTTAGGTATTTAAACTCATGATTCTCATGAATTACGATTTTACGATGACGTGACAGCTTTTAGTTAGATTAGAAGACTACAATTAGTTACGGTGTTTAGGCAGGACTAAATTATTTTGTCTTAATCTGTATAAATACCCAAGAATTGCGACCTTATCCGCTACAACCGGGTAGCCGAGTGATTTCAAGAATCCTACCTCTGTCTCGGGGTCCTCTGACGTTGGTTTTGGTTGGATCTTGATCCTTTTCTTTGGTATATAACATCTTAATTTAAATCTAATTAATTACACACGACTTGTTGTTCTCGCCTTTAAAACAAATAAAATTTTAAATTTGTACAACGACGACCAAGCTATGTCCACAAATAAATGCAAAAACAAAACGCACAGCTGTCACTGTCAGTAATTTTTTCGTTGACGTTGACAGTTACTGACTTTGGCAATTGACTTTCGTCAAAAACATCGACCAGCGATCACAGTTTTTCTTAAATAACTAAATAATGTTAAATACTAGATAAATAAAACAACTGAGAAGAACCACCACAATGTTCACTGAGAATTTAACGAAACAGGTAACCTAATACCGCTACTGTATTCATTTAAATAAATTCAAACAAAAATTTAGTCTGTTTTCTATTTTAGGATGAAGAAATAGAGGCCCTAAGCTCAATATATGGCGACGACTGGACCACAGAGAGCGATGTGACGAGATCATACAAAATCCGTGTGGAGGAAAATAAGCATGAAGCCATTTTGTATGTTACCATGCCTCCGGAGTACCCGAGCCAGTCTCCGCCAAAATTCGAGCTTTCAGCGCCCTGGATGGAGCGGAAAGATAAAGCAGATCTTCATCAGGCGTTAAATGAAGTCTATTTGTAGGCTGTTGTGTACTTTTATTACATATTTTGGGATCACCAATATGGTTAACTAAATAGAAATACACATTATGTGCATTACAATATAGTTATAGTAGCGTTTTTAAAAATTGACAACTAGTACAAACAAGATGCGTGAAAACCAGATATATTGTTGGTTGATTGTGGCATGCATATCTGGGCCAGTCAACTTTTCAATCAACACTATAATAGATAGATACATACAGATACTTAAATACATAGACAGCCATGACAAAGGAAGAAATATTTGCGATAAATAAATAAACAAATAATGCCCTCGCCGGGATACGAACCCGGAACCTCCAGCTTTGTAGGCAGGGTCACCACCAACAAGGCTATGGAGGCTGAGTTATTATGAGTAAAGTTCTGTATACATTACAATGTTATGAATGGTATAATAAAATTTATGTATTAAATCACTCAAAACTTTTTTGTCACAGCTATATTGCAGCAATAAGCTTGAGTACTTCTTATATTTATAAATGAACATGTATTTTACAGGGAAAATATAGGTGAAACGGTTGTTTATCAATGGGTAGAGAAAATAAGAGAAATATTATTGACAATGAAACCTCCTGAAGCTTCTAAAAAGATACAGCAAAAACAACCAGAAGAAGAAAATATTGATTTATCACAGGTATAATGAACAGAAGACTTTTATAACTACTTTTTCACCAGTTACAATGGTTATTTTTTAAGTTTTTTTTTATTTGAGAAGTCGCTTTTATCTATTTTAGTTTTTAGTAATCACTTTTCTTGACTGAACTTGTGTGAAAATATCTAGTATTCAAACGCTCCCTACTATTAATGTCACTTTGACATTTGGCAGATGTCAAAAATCCCAAAAATGTAAACAATACACTTGGGCCAGGCCACTTAGAGACACAATTTTCAACTTTTTGAAACGCTCCAGGAAATGGCATTTAGAAATATACCAATAGTCTTAAATTTATCTATTGGGTATCCAGTGTTACATTCAGTGAGGTTACATATTCGATGGTCTCAAATAAAGAAACTCAAAAAGGATGAAAAGGTTTAATATTGCCTGTTTCAGAATTATATATAATTTACTATTTGTTCCTTTGAATACTACTTACACTAAAACTTGTTCAGTTAGTCATGAATCAGTAAATAGTTGTAGAATGATTATATTTTTATCTAACCTAATCAGAACAAACTATTATTGTTAAAAAGTTCAAAAAGTTTGGAACTTTGAAGCACTTTTTTTAAAGCTTTACTCACAAATTTTCATAAACTTACAAGAAGGTTCAATTTCTTTAAAGCTAGTTGCAAAATGAATATAATTATGACTAATATCAAATCACATGTTAAATTATACATCCAGAGGAAAAGTATGAGATATTCATAATTTTAAATTGATAAAAAGAATAGGCAATGTTCAATTATAAGTAGAAATTATTAAAAACTGTGGTATTAAGCTATATAAAATAAATGAAACATTTCCAGTTTGAAAATTGTCCAGAGATCATACATGGTGAAGTGATAAAGGACAGGAAAAGTTCCTTTCAAGGCCATGCTGCTGAGGTTCATAGCTTGGAGGATGTCAAGTAAGTACTTGAGTTTAACAAAACTATCAGGCGGACTTTATTGAGGGGGGGCACTCACTGCTCTATGATATGATAGTATTTTATACTAAAAACAGCACCTAGGCATACATAAGTCCACTGTGAGGGGGGCAAGTGCCCTCATTGCCGCCGCCCCCCCCCCCCCTGGATCCGCGCCTCAAAACTATCAACTTACCTACTTTGATCAGAAAATTTTAATCAGTTTGTTACTTTTGGCTTGATTGCGCCAAACATCTATTCGAAGAAATGCTTACTCTTGAATAGTAATGTCAAAACTCCATAGTATTTTGACACTGGTATCTGAGAGTAAGCATTATTCTTTGAATAAAAGTTTGATGAAATTGAGCCAGAAAGGATAAATAAATAAGTGTCTACTCTCCAAATAGACTAGAGAAGTCCCATTGTGTCAAAATTTAAACTAATAAATAAGCTCTTTATTCAGTTACTAGGTAGGTTTGCACAATAAAGATTTGTTACTTAAATTTTTTTTCTTTAGTAATGAAACCCTCTTTGGGTGAGCCTCCAATATTAAACTAAGCATCTTGGATTCCAGCGCTGTCCTAGCAAAACTGAGACTCAACAAGAAGATAGTGAATGCCACCCACAACATGTTCGCTTACCGGATTGAGCGCAAGACGGAAAAGGGTGCAACAATACACCAAGACTGTGATGACGATGGAGAGACTCATGCAGGAGGGCGGATGTTGAAGCTGCTGCAGATATTAGATCAGAAGAGCACGCTAGTTGTCGTGTCCCGATGGTGAGTGCTTTCTTGGGACCATATATGTATAAGGTCCTAATTTAATAGATGCAGATATTTTTACAGCTGATAGTACTCGGTCTCTGGAGTATATTAAACCGTGAAACATTATATCTTTTACGATGTTTTTTTGGAGAAAACGGAAAAACAAAGGCCATAGTCGGATTTTCATAGTAAGTCAGCCTTTAAATCAACCAGACTCTAGTATTTTTTTGTGAGTACCTCTTATGGTGAAGAATATTTCTGCTGAGTATCAACGTCCTATCGGTGACAGTTTTTGACTTATGATTTTTTTTAGTTTTTTCTTTAATGTGTTGTATATCAGGATGTATAAAAGCGAATTGCTTCAAATTTTGAAATAATGTTCTTTATTTAGATATGCATCGAATTTTAAAAAATGAATATCGATAGTCGTATAAAAAAAAGAAAAAAAAAAGACCAAAAAATTTTTCATATTTTTTTTTGTGTACCTATGAAGTAGTGACACCTCTATTTTCTTTTTCTAATTATAGACCATACATTGGCCTACTAGTTGCCTAAGTATCAAAATTTTCCAAGCGGTACTTCTTACCAAAAATCGGCAATATGTGTGGTCAAGTTCTGCATTCAATCGGTGTTTTTCAATGTAGTATACAAACTCTTCATTTATATTTGAGTTTTCTTATCAGGTTATCTTATTTAAGAGTAAATGCTAATGACAACTTAATGTCATCATGATGCAAGCTGTTTATTTCATTATTAATCGGCCGTTTACCATTTCAACTAGCGTATCTCGATAATATTTAACTGCAATATATTATTTTTAATGAATATCTCATACATAATATCGAATTACGCTAGTTAAAATAATAAACGGCCGATTAATAATGAAATAAACAGCTTGCATCATGATGACATTAAGTTGTCATTAGCATTTACTCTTAAATAAGATAACCTGATAAGAAAACTCAAATATAAATGAAGAGTTTGTATACTACATTGAAAAACACCGATTGAATGCAGAACTTGACCACACATATTGCCGATTTTTGGTAAGAAGTACCGCTTGGAAAATTTTGATACTTAGGTAACTAGTAGGCCAATGTATGGTCTATAATTAGAAAAAGAAAATAGAGGTGTCACTACTTCATAGGTACACAAAAAAAAATATGAAAAATTTTTTGGTCTTTTTTTTACTTTTTTTTATACGAGAATCGATATTCATTTTTTTAAATTCGATGCATATCTAAATAAAGAACATTATTTCAAAATTTGAAGCAATTCGCTTTTATACATCCTGCGATACAACACATTAAAGAAAAAACTAAAAAAAATCATAAGTCAAAAACTGTCACCGATAGGACGTTGATACTCAGCAGAAATATTCTTCACCATAAGAGGTACTCACAAAAAAATACTAGAGTCTGGTTGATTTAAAGGCTGACTTACTATGAAAATCCGACTATGGCCTTTGCTACGTAAAAACACCCTGTTTATGTGATTATTAAATGAAAACTCATTGAACAGATTCTAGTACCTCTTTTACGTACCATTTAACTGGAACTGGCCACTTCACGTCAATAAATTAAATAGGTACCTATTGATTGTCAATGTCATGTTATTTTCCGTTGGATTATGTGGTTTGATGACATGACAGACAGTGTTGTTGTCACATGATGATTTTTTTAGACAAAATTATAATTAATTTTTTTGTTAGGAAAATGAAATAAAAAAATTATATGAAAAGGTTTCTTAATTTATATTTAAAGTTAATTATTTTGATGTAAAGTATCATGTGTTAAAATATCTGCAACTAATAAATTAGGACTTTATATAACATGGACATCTAACGCGAGTTCAAAGCCCCCAAAAACAATTGGGCAATTGAACTGAGATGGGCAGGAGCAGGACATAGAGCTTTTCTTAATGAGCATATCTTTGACAAATGAAATTAGATTATAGCCAATCAAAACTTTGATGGACCAATCACAACTACTTTTAAATAGCGATTAGGTTTTATAGAATAATATAGAAATTTATTAGCATGATGTATTGAAGCCCTCTTCAATACATCACGCTAATAAATTTCTAAACACACTTGTCAAACTACGAACAAATAAAACATGGAAGCCGCACGCCATACTAAATTGCCTTTCAAAAACGGTCCTGAATTTTAGTTGACAAGTGTCACCCCCTGTTCAATGCATCACGGCAATGAATTAGAATGTCAACCTATAAAAACTTAAACCGCCATTTATAAATAGTTGTGATTGGTGCATCAAAGTTTAGATATTCAATAAACATTTGTCAAAGATGTTGCGCCGAAATATGCGCGGTGTCACGAAAAGCTCTATGTCCTGCCCATCTTGGCACAATTGAACAATTGGTTTTGGGGGCATTTTTGGGCTGGCGTTAGGCGTCCATGTTTTATATGGTCGCAGTTGTCAACACTAAAAACACTTGTCAACGAAATTTCAGGACCGATTTTGAGAGGCCGTTCAGTATGCAGTTTCCATGTTATGAAAAAATCATTTTCTATGAAGGGATATGACCTGTTTGGGCAAATAAAAACATTTTTTTTTCATAAATAATCATAAATATTATAATAAATTTAAACTTTCTGGATTAATCAGAACCTACAATACAGATGGTACGCACTAGTGCGAGAAGGACCTAGTTCATTTATTGCCAGGCCGAAACTTCGTTTTTAATAGTGAACCGATTCTAAAATTTCTTTTTGTGATCGAACGTGTATTACCCCGAGATGGTCCCATTGGCACCAAGTTGGGGTCTGATGATGGGATCCTGGAGAAATCGAGGGATCTCTTCAAATGTTATAGGTACATTACATGTAAGGCGCTTTTGGTAATTTTCATTCATTTACAAGAATTTGCATTCAGAAATTAGGATTTGAGGAAACCAATGATGGAAACAAATCGGGGATCTTTGAGAAATCGGTTGAAGTCGGTTTTTTAAATTTTTAATTTGGTGATTATATTATTCAGTATAGATGACCTTCCGGTGTATGTACTATTTGACTATTTCAATACGATAGTCAGTCGACGTCAAAAGTATATATTTACAAATATATTTACACGACCTTAATATCAAGGCAATAAAGCCCTGTAAATATATTTTTGCCGCCTAAACCTCTTTGACGTCAACTTTACTTACTAAAATACATTAATTTCAGGTACGGAGGTATACAGCTGGGGCCAGATCGGTTTCGGCACATCAACAACGCGACCAGACAAGTCATCGAACAAGCTGGTTTACTGAAGAAATGACATTTAACCTTACACTAAGTTGTATTTTAGAATTTTTGAAATATACTATTAAGTTTTTTAAGTATGGAATCTTTTTTGTGTAGAAAATGATATACTTATAATTTATTGATATTTTTATTTCATGTAACATAAATAACATAATTTACTAGTAAGAAATTAAAAACTAACCCCCCTTATTCATAATATCATAATCGTCTCCTAACTTATAGCCTTACCCCCTTATATTATAACTAACCTAACTTAGCAAGCTGATAAGTATTGTGAAATAGCAATATGTCTATACATAAAACCAAAAGGGGTAAACTTATCGGCTTGCTACTTTAGGAGATGTTTACCAGTAAGGGGGTAAAATGTTAGTAGGTACAGCTGAAACATCTTTAACACGTTCGCCTCCAGTACTGTTTCACTAAGCGCTAATACTATGCCGATCGAAATTATCTGATAAAACTCCTATGCCATTGACACGCATGTGTGACTGAACAGATTGTACTTTTATGCCAGTGACACAGCACTTGTGTCAAAAACGTTCGTATTTCTATGGCACTGGCATAGGAGGAAGAACTTGATTTATGCTAGTGGCATAAGAATAAGGTTAATCTGATCACGTATGTGTGTCACTGGCATAGGAATCAGATTTTGTTGGTCACATACGCTGTGTCGCCGGCGTCGAACGTGTTAAAACAAAAGACAGGGAATTGCCCCTCGCAGTGCAGCCAGTATGGTATGGACAGCTAAACCTATCCAATATTATGCGTAGAATGCTGATAGGACTGCGGTGTATCTTCACGGATCATGCTCGTATACAAACTTCAGTCTTGCTCGTAGGCAGTGATTTAAAGTATTTTATTTCATGGTTTATTCCACTAAAGTCAACTGGTATGAGGAAAGGTAAGTTTTGAATTTGAACCTCATTGGCCCGGCCAATGTATCAATTGGGACGTCACAATATGTCAGCCCTTTTACTAAAGTCATACCCCCTTATTCATAAACGTCTGCTAACTTAACAAGCCGCTAATAATTGTTTGTCCCTTTCGGTCTTAACAATGTGTCCATAAGAGCAAAAGGGACAAACAATTATTACTATTATTAGCGGCTTGTTAAGTTAGCGGACGTTTATGTTATGAATAAGGGGGTTAGTACCTACTAAATCTACCGTTTTATTATATAGGAGTGGGTAGCTGATTGTACTCTTTCAACACTCACTCTTTGTTCGCATGTTGAAGGTAATAATAGACTAGCTATGTAATATACGTCTATTTTCTATTTACAAAACTTATGTTAAACAATACAATACAAATACAATAAAATCAAACATAATTTACGGGTGAAGACTTAGGCACTTGTACCACCGCGAGCGAGTAAGCTATGAGCTACAGGCTATAGGAACGACCAAAAAATTTGCGCTCCGTGTGAGAAAAGAGACACGGCGACGATAAGAATCGCCGTGTCTTATTTACACGGGAGCTCTTATCTTTCGATGTCGATCTGCTTACGGCCACTCTTTCAAAAAGAAGTCCAGGGGGCTTAGCACATGATTAGTGCGACAGTATGTCGCCGCGAGATAGACTATCCATCCCTCATTTATTCATATAGTTAGTAAAAGATGGAAAATCTATCTCGCGGCGATGTACTGATATACCAATCATGCGCTAAGCATACAGCTCGTCTCGCCATCGCCCGGAAGACATTATACCGGGTGTTTTATAACTGGCAATATTTTAAGGGTATGATCTGCTTGCTATAGGCTTCGCACAGGATTAGTTCGACAATATGTCGCCGCGAGATAGACTATACATCCCTCTTTTATTCATATAGTTAGTAAAAGGTAGAAAATCCATCTCGCGGCGACATACTGTCGCACTAATCATGTGCTAAGCCCCCTGGACTCCGTTTTGAAAGAGTGGCCGGAAGCAGATCGACATAGATCAGATTGGAGAAAATGGGGGGAAGCCTTTGCCCAGCAGTGGGACACTATAAGCTCACAATAATAATAAAAAAAATTGTCTTCACCCTACTTGACACTAAGTTCACCTCGGTTTTATAAAAACACATGATTGTCTTTAAGTTAAAAAGTAGGTACTAGTTGGCTAGTACCTCTTATTGTTTTTAGTATTATCAGCCGTTTTTACCGTGATGCACCTCTTGTCCAGAAATTTCAGCAGGTCCTGGAAAGATAAACAAAATGGGGGATTTAGAGCCTGTTACACTATTCCGGAATACATAACCTCCGTCAGTAGGGCCGGATTTAGAGGTTGAGAAGCTTCGGGCAATAAAAGAGTGGAGGCCCCCTGGCCCCCAACTATTTTCCAAATAAAGTAGATAATGATTTCAGTGAAGTTCTCAAAACAGCGTAAAAAAATTTTTACTAGTGTTTACTACACAGATGTCATATATACCATAGATCAAGCAAACGTATCTACTTAGCGTGTCAAATGAACTCAGTGAAATCCACTGAGTTGTCCGTCTTTAATCGCAGCTTGCGGCTTTCGGGCGTCAAATTTTGTAAGTTGAAGTGAACAAAAACATTAATAATGTCTCCTTAAGTAATATTAATTGCAACACAAAAAATATGAATACTCAAGGGCCTGAGACATAATATATTTTATCTACATCCATATCATAAGTTGTCTACAATATGTTTAGCGGCGGTAAGCAAATAGCCTACTTTAAGAAATCTGTATCTGTGGGTGTATCATAATTTTTACTTTACGATATCGGCAACCGATATCTTAATCACAATTAAATTTCGAACATTCTGTTAAAAAGAAAAAACACACTTTAATTTCGATTATCGAATTAATCGATTTGTAATTTCATTCACATTAAAATTCATATTCCATACATTCTTCTAAATCTCGAATACTGAGAATCGATATCGACTCAAGACCTTACCTGGTTTATGAAAATTATGAATAAAAAAAAACTAATGTCAGTTCAGCCATTTGTTTTGTTTGAATTGTTTCAAACATGCAACTTTTTTGGACTGTTGACTTGAAAGTTAAATATTATCGAGTTCGTTGTGAAATATTTAGACTGAAAAATTATTTATGACGACGAAGACAGTGATGTTGAAATGTGTGAAACACCACCAGAAATTCGGGACGCCGCTACAACCGTGACCAATAATTTGCTGCCACAAAAATAAACATATTGTAGAAAACTTATTATATGCATGTAGATAAAGTTATGTATGCAACTGTTCATAATTAGGCATTATGAACCAGTCACATAAAATACTATAAAATCATAGGCAAGTAACAACTTCAGTACAAAATCTGACACGCTCGGCCGCCATACAAATGAATGAACTTGTTTCTTCTATCCAAATCTAATTCTGTGGTTTACTAGTTGGAATGTGAAATATTTTTTTTCGAATTCTCTATTGTGCAGATAAATGTTAGCTGTCGTTTTCATAATTCATAATTGGATTTAATTATGCAAAAGAAGAACCAATCCACATGAATTTTTCATTCTAATTAACACTTAAATCACAAGAAACAAAGTCAATCTTTAAAATGACAGATTCGTGTGGATTGGTTCCCTTTTGCATAATTACGTCCAATTTGTTTATTGCGTCCATGGTTACATTAGGTGTTACAATATACACGGTGGAATTTAATCGGTGAACAGGAACCCATTTTTCTAATTCAGTAATCGATGGCGGTAACGTTTATGTAGTACTTAAGTGGAACCAAGTTTTTTTTTAGCATATTTTTTTTTACGTTGAAATTAAAATTTATTGTCACCCTACTAATGGTTTAGTCTGAAAAGTTTAATACCTCTTTTCAAACTATCAACCATATAAACTTAAAACATAAATGAGCAATAACCACTCACATGCTTTAATTTTTGCGATAGACTCTATTTCTATGTAAAATAAGAGCGATGCATGGCTGATAGTTTGAAAAGAGTTATTAAACTTTTCAGACTAAACCATTAGTAGGGTGACAATAAATTTTAATTAAAGTTTAATTTCAACATAAAAATTTGTTATGCTAAAAAAAAAACTTGGTTCCACTTAAGTACTACATAAACGTGACCGCCATCGATTACTGAATTAGAAAAATGGGTTCCTGTTCACCGATTAAATTCCACCGTGTATTTACATAGTTACACATGAACCCTGATAGGGCACAGCAGTGAGGGCAGCTACCACATCCCGTGTAAATAAAAATTTCACTTTTTTCCCATAGTAAATGTAGGAAAACAGTTTACATTTTGGTCCTATACAAACTTTTGATCCTGAACAGAAACAGGATCGATTTGCATAAAAAACAAGTGTGTCATGACCATTTTCACTCGCACCCTGTATACTTTTTCCAAAATCTAAAAACGCCTATCTCATTTAATTGGAAATCGCTCCTAAAACCATTTTCGCGTAGCTACACGGGATCTGGTAGCTGCCCTCACTGACCCATATATGGTTAAATACATGGACAGCCATGACCCAAGAACAAGTATTTGTGATAAATAAATACACAAATAATGTCCTCGCCGGGATTCGAACCCGGAACCTCCAGCATCGTAGGCAGGGTCACTACCAACTAGGCTACGGAGGCCGACACAGTCCCGTTAGTCGTTAAAATATGATAATCGTGAAAGTTTAAATCAAGGTAAGGTTTTTTTTTTCGTTTTCAGTACCTATGTCACATTTTGATGTGAGAGGGAAGGCGTTTAAAGGCCGAGCCACATCGCATGCACGTGCACCGAATGCGTAGCTTGTTTTTGTTGTATTCTGGCCATTTTTCCGCAACTCGACAACAAACGTGCCTATTTTGCGTGGTCCCAACGCAACGCTTGGCCCAGTACTTGTTAGGGACTTCACATTACACCCTTGAATTTCTTCGCAGGTGTATGCAGGTTTCCTCACGATGTTTTCCTTATGTAAATGTCATATTAGATGGCACACCACTTGCTGGTAACACGCACGTTCACGCCACGCAAGCGGTATGCCATCTACTATGACATTTCCTACGCTACAACGGGTGCGCCACGAACACGCGCACGCACATGGGGGGGCGTTCAAGTATTACGTAACGCAATTTCGGAGGGAGGGGTATCTCGTAAAACGTTACGATGCGTTACAGGGGCGGGAGGGGGTCTTCCTTACACCACGTTACGTAAGATTGTTTTTTTTTTAAGTAAAAAACTAGGGATTCAATACTCCCAAATTGGCAACCCTTTTCAGTTACGTTTCACGGGGAATCCCTCGATTGTATTAGTCTGGTAGTCATTTTTAATTTGATCTTGCAAGTTGGCAACCTTTATAACTTTTTGAACGTTAAAAATAAAAATGGTCGTTTGAGTGTTACGTATCGCTTAGAGAGGGGAGGGTATATACCTACAGAAGAACGTTTCGGTGCGTTACAATGGGGGTAGGGGGGTTCAAAAATCTTCAAAAATTTCGTTACGTAATACTTGAACGCTCCCTGGTGCACACGCGTCCGGTGCGGCTTGGCCTTCACCATCATCATCAGCCTATGATAGTCCACTGCTGGACGTAGACCTCTCCTATTAACTATGCGTATACACGCATTACGAGGTAAATGCCCATAATCGCCACGCTGGGCTAGCGGATTGGCGATCGCAGTAATGTATCCACTATGATGACGCTGCTGCCCATCATCAATCTTTTATAAAATAATGGTCAGTGACACTTCAATCCCTTAGTCAACTCTTATGACACCCGCGGAGGAGTTGGTGACAAATGTATCCTTACTGCCGTCACCACACCAAACGGCTTGGCCTTAAAATAATTAAAAACCGTACCTTAGGGTCATATCGGTGGCCGCTAGCGGCTAGCTCCTTATGTATGACGTCTATATTGATGGGCTCATAGCGGAGGATGGCTTCATGCAAACGCAAACGGCACGACACGTAGTTGTGGAACGCTATGTGGAGAGGCACTCGGCAAGTGTGGAGCTGGTATAAAAAAAAAAATATTTTTTTTATAAAAACCTGCAAACCCGCCCCGGCTTCGCACGGGTACTATACCTACATAAAAACCTTCCTCTTGAATTACTCTACCTATTAAAAAAAAATCATCAAAATCCGTTGCGCAGGTAGTTTTAAAGATTTAAGCGTACAAACGGACATAGGGACAGAAAAAGTGACTTCATTTTATACTATGTAGTGACTAATTAATTTACCCATTTCATTTAGCACTCATTAACACATTCTCCCGGTGTGTATGTCTTTTTATTTTGTCCAATTTCATAATTAAGAATTTATGGGTAAATTTTGGGAATCACTCTTATCAGAGCTCATTCGATCCAGGAAAAAGGACAATACTTAATAATGACAATTTTAATTCTTGATTTGGCGAAAATTTTTGTTTGGTCCCATACAAGCTTTTGATCCCGAACAGAAACGGGATCGATTGGCTCAAAAATAAAGTTTGTTATAAATGACCATTTTATCGCATCCTGTATGTTTTTTCCAAAATCTGTAAACGCCAATTTTCATTAATTTAATATTTAGGGATGGTCTTCTAAGATCATTTTCGCGTAGCTAATCTGGATCTGGTAGCTGCCCTCACTGACCCAAAAATAATTTCCACCCTGTATTATTGGCTTCGCATCATCAGCCTATCTCAGTCCACTGTTGGACGTATGCAACTATGGACATTAGGAGGTAAATGCCCATAATCGCCACGCTGGGCAAGCGGATTGGCGATCGCAGTAATGTGTTCACTATGATGACGCTGCTGCCCATCATCAATCTTCTATCAAATAATGGTCAGTGACACTTCAATTCCTTAGTCGGCTCTTACGACACCCGCGGGAAGAGTTGGACTGGTGACAAATGTATCCTTAGGCCTTCATCGGACAAATCACGTGTAATTTTTTGTTACTCTCTGCTGAACATCATACTTCTTTTAAAACATAACCAGGTGTTAAATTTTGAACTGAGTTTTGAAATTTCGCGAACATTTACGTCGTAGTTTGTAAAAAAGTTTTTTCCATCACGAGTGCTTAATTACGGAAACTGAAGTGTTATTAAAAGGATTACTTAAGTACAATACACGTCATATTGGCTGGGGGGGGGGGGTTTCCTGAAAATATCACCAAGTATCACCATGGGGGATGGGGGGGTCTAAAATAGGCCAAAATCGTATGACGTGATTAATGGACAAGCCCTTAGTGCTGTCACCACACGGCAATTATATATGATATATTATTAGCTTACTTACCTTAGCCTTTTCTCGTTTCTGAAAGACCCAGTCGTCAGCGTCACATTCTATGTTTCTGATGACAGGCACTTCTCTTGTAATCATGAACAAATCATTCTCTTTATCCGAATCATTCAAATTCACATCATATGTACACTTTCTTGGTGATTTTGAGGAATTTCTAGGTGATCTTGATGTTTTTCTAGGTGATTTTGAAGTGTTTCTAGGTGATTGTGAATTTTTTCTTGGTGATATTAATGTGGTACTGGAAGGTTTAGAAGATGAAGGCTGACTTAAAGTTTCTGTTCTTCGCTTTTTGGATGGTGATGGTAATTCTTCAGTTGATTCAACATATGGGTGGGTTTGGTTGTATAAATGTGTTAAAAGTTGTATAGCTGGAACATAATAAAAATATACTAATATAAGAAAATAGAAAAAAAATACTCTATATGACAATATTAGAACTATAGGTATTAGCTGTCATATAAAAAATCAGTTCCTATCAGGTTTAAAATAAAAAATCCTTTTCCTAACTAGTGCGGAGTATACTTAGCGTGCGTAAATTTCTCTTTTTAAGGCACTTAGTATGAAAAAAGTCGTTCGATACTCGTGTAAAAACTTCTTTTTAACTCGGGTGATTGTCGCCCTCGTTTCACTCGGACACGAACTGTCACCCACGTCGAAAAAAATGTTTTTTACACTTGTATCGAAATTTACTATTAAATCACTGTTTTATGGACACCTCAACATTCAATTAAGTATTTGTAATGTATTCTATATAAACAAAAAAGTACCTCTCTTCCGTTTAAATGGTTTCAGGCCATATTTATCCAGTTCTCTATTCCTTTCCGGCGTAGACATTGATGCATAGTCCAACATGGGAGTAACATTATCAGTTTTGACTATATACTCTGATTGCTCTGGCGTTTCTATATTTACAGATCTCTTCACTTTTGCTTGAGGAGTTTTTGGAGCAGCATTTGGTTTTTCATTCAAGTTTTCGACTGTCCTTGGTGCAAATTTAGGATTCTCTGTACCTTTTACATTTACCATGGGTAAACTATCTCTCATACTCCCATTTGGAATGCTACTTAATGAGTTGTTACTTGATTGTCTGTTGAAACTAGGAATATTATCTATAACTGAAATGCCGCCTAATTCAAAATGATTGTCTACTTTCTTTGACGGAGAGTTAAATTCATGTTCCAAAATTTCTGGGTTTAGTGTTACCTTATCACTGGACTTTTCTGCTTCTTCCTCTATCATTATTGGGTCATAATCATAATTCTCATTGTCATAATATGGAAAAGAGTTCATGTTTTCTAAGGCTTCATCATAATCTACTGAAACATCATCCTTTTTTCCAAGACTACTGTTGTTTATATGATGACTGTTATTACAGACAGTGGCCTCATTTGAGTTAGATGTTTGTGTTAAATCTACATTATCATCAGTTTTTTGAGGATCTTCACTTGTTTCATCAAGATTTATTATTGGAGCCACATCAATTTCTACAGACACATGTTTTGGAGACATTCCGTTACAAGCATTGGCAGTACTCTTGGGAGTGTTAGCTTCTCTATTTGGCTCTTCATCATCAGAATAATGTAATTCTTTGGTAACTTCTGGTGATTTTGTAACCAAATAATCATTTTCATTCAATATTATTGTATCATCTAAAGATTTATCTGGTACTGCTTGAGTACCACCAATGTGAACAAAGGGTAATGAATCAGTACTTGTATTTGAAGATTGTGTGAGATCCATGTGTTCAATATTTACAGCATTTGAGTTACAATTTTTTGAGTCCATATTAATTACACAAGTACCTGTTAAATCAATAGGTTCATCAGGTTTGTCTTCTAAAAAACTACCTGTAGAACATGGTATTTCTACATTTTTCTTTGTTTCTGTGTAACTTTCGCATTCTGCTGTCAAGTCTATGTGTTCATCAACCCCTTTCAATATTGATTGAGACAAACTATTTGCATCTTTTATAATTTCTGCATTTTCTATACATGGGCTATTCTTGTCGGTCATAACAAAATTTTCGCAATGTTCTGTTAAATCTATTTCTTCTTCTATCCTGTCTAACACATGTTCAGATGAACTAGCTACACATTCTGTCATCTCCATAAAATCATTGGATTTCCTTTTAGTCACATCAATTTGTTGTGACAGCTGAGAAAGTAATTTGGTATTGCTTCTATTATTCATAGTTTTTTGGGATACAAGATTAACACATTCAGTTAAATCCATGATTTCACTTGTATGTTTTGTAGCATTATTTGTTGGTATTGATATACTTTTGGTCATTGTTTCATTTGGTATTTCAACAAGTGTATCATCTTCGTCATCAAATATATCTGGGGATAAGCTTCTACTTGGCTGTTTTATTACTAGTAAATTATTATCTTCTGTAGTATCTACTTCTCTTAAAGATTCATTACATTTTTCAGAGTTATTTATGTAATTGCTACTACTCTCTATTAAAGACACTGGACTATTATCATGGTTTGTATAATCTTTAATAAAATCAGGGTTAGAGTTTGTTAGTGCTTCATTTATATTTCTTTTAGGCAGTACTGAATCGAATTTCTTCCCTCTATCTTTCAATATGTGCTTGTTCTTAAGAATATCTCTACTACATTTCAAAGGTCCGCTTAAAATTATGTCTAATTCTTCTTGAGAGCATTCTGACTCTGAAAATAACAATTCAGATTTGTTAACCTGTGGACTGCATGGTCTCCCAGGTATATCAGACCAGTTTTTTAACAAGCATCCCATATTATTAGGTGACTTTTCAACAATATTATCAATATAAAATACATCATCATCCTTAATATTTTCATATCCTATGTTGGTAGACATGTTGTATATAAATAAATTTGATAAAACTAAATCACAATCACTTCTTGTGGTTTTCAAGTTATTGAGCTCAAACAGTATTTGCGAGTACCTATCTGAAAGAATTTGTTGTCTTTCAGTCTCAATTGTTAAAAGTAGCTTGTAAGGTTTGCTTCTTTTCTTGGTTTTTCTACTTGTAGCAGGCTTCTCAGGAACTTTGAAGCCATATTCTTTCAAAGTTGTACGAATGAGTCCTGTCCTTTGTTGAGTTGTCAAAGATTTAGAGGAAGTGTTTGGGCTATCGGCAGAATCTGTTTCTACTTGTAATGATTTTGACAATGCTATGGCTAGCTGGAGCTGTTCGGAGTCAACATCAATTCCGGATTTCTTGCAAATAGAATTAAAATCTTCAGAGTAGGCTATTAATTCATTTTTCTTAGCCTTCAACACTGTCCGTATATCCTTCTGGCCTTTTACTCGCTTCACTTTTTTGGTTTTTGACTTGGCTGGAGGTGGTTTATTCTTAACTTTAAAACTTTTCTTTTCTTTAAAATCAGAAAGACTTTCATCCATAACAGTCTTACTCGCAAAGTATTTGCTCACAACTTTGTATTTGCTAGCAACAAATAAAACAAATATTAATATCAGTGTTATTAGCATTTATTAACTAATGAAATATTAATAACATTACCTACCTATTTAAAATATTAACATTCATTTTAGATTATTTGTGAGGCAAGTCCAATCGTTGTTCTTCTGCCATTATCCGCCTAATGGTACTTCCTGACCTCAAGTGCATCCCACTAGCTATTAGTATTTTCCGTTCCTGTTCCTCGATGGGATCTTCATAGAGTACTTCCGCAGCCTTTTTCATAGGCTCAGTGTAACTAGAATATCTGTAAACACGAAAAAAACATTTAAAATTGGTACATAACCCTAAACTTCATAATTGCTTCTAAATTTGAAATACAAATACAAACACTTACTGAAAAAATAGGCCCCATAGGACACCGAAGCTTAAAATGCCAGCAGCAAGACGGTTTCTAAACTTTGCAGCTGGTGTTCCTGTTATTTTCCTAGGTTTCCACTTTGATGTATCAACACCGATCGCCATTTTTATATTTTTACTTGACGTTTCGTATTAGTATTTTATTTTTGACAGAACGATCATTGAAGTAAAATATACGGAGCTAACGACTTTTTTAGTGATGCCCGGAACATATTTCATAATTTTTTCAAGAAAAATACTCGTTCTAATTGTCAAGTTAAATGATTGATTTGATAGTATGAGTCACCCGCGAGTTTGAAATAATCACTACGTGTGAAACACTTTCATTTCAATGTTGGGCAATATTGAGTATTATTGTGGAATAGAAGGATAAAGCTACTATTTATCAACGGCTCATTATAATTCTATTATTTATTATACATATAAGCCAAGTTTTCATGTAACGATTTCACTTCGATATCAATTAACAATAACAAGTTTAATTTTAACATGTCCTTAAGTAAATCTTCGTTAGAGAGACAGGATTCAAGAAATGAATTTTGTGTGCCGGGAACTTCGTCAAACAACGTACACCCGGGAGATGATTTTGTTTGGGTGGAGCAGAAAGACACGCTATGCGATTTCGCCAGCATTTCACCAGAAAACCATAGAAGTCACGGTCATGAAGCCCCTGAAGGATCTATATCCACGGAGCGTGTAGAGGTAGCGCAAATGGAAAACGAACAAGAAACCTCCATTATCGACCAATTGATTTCGGACTTAATGGAAAACTTCTCATATAACCTTTACTTAGATTATTACGATTCCATTATTGACAAAAATAGCAAGAAAATGAACACTCCGAAGCAGAAAACACTGCAAAAGCATAATATTACCTCAAAAACTAACAGCGCTCCAAAACAACAAGAACTTGCATTCGATATCAATACATTTGATGAACCTACTACTGAAATATTAAAAAGCATTATTTTGTCTAATAATTATTATCGAGGAAGCTTTGGAAATGTCCTAGCTAAAGGAGTAAACTCGATTGTTGCATATGCTTATATTTCCAAAAAGACTTACCCTACCTGGGGACCTAAAGCCAAACCTATTTTAATGTATGCTTACATCAATAATGAGTATAACAAGCGTTATCGAAATTGGAGTTCAGAAGAATATGCAGTCAAAATATATAAAGTGTGTTTAGATGACATTAAAAATGAGAGAATATTTCAACATGTTCAAAAAGAAAAACTGCACTTATGTTTATTACGTAAAGCTAAATGCAATGTTCCAGAAGTGAAACGCTGCAGCCGTAATGTTATTGTTATGAGCTTGGTTGGAACAGACGGAGTAACTGCTCCGTCTATTGATACACTTGCCAGTGAACCGTTAAAGCGGTCTCAAGAGATGTACTACAATATTATCAAAGATATGCAAATGTGGTACAAAACATTACATTTAATTCATGGGAAACTTAGTGCTCAAAACATTTTATTTTGGAATAAAGAAGTCTATTACATAGAATGGTCCCATTCTGTTAAAAGAGAACATCCTCTAGCTTTGAAGAAGTTGATGAGAGACTGCTGTTTTATTACTAAGGTAAGTTTTTTCTTTTTACTTTTTTTTTTTCATTGTGATTCATTACATAAATATTGTGCAATTATGTTCAGTTCCCATCAAACTATAGTCTGTGTTTTTTTACTTACTTTATGATCAGAGCCCAGTAAATCCATAGCAAAACAAAAGACTGTTGCAATCAAACTAGGGTGAGAAACATTTTTTTATCTAATACTAAACTAAACATGATGTAATTTCTCATTATTATATTATAATATAGGCAAGTGAAGTTTGTATGTCCTCTTTTGAGAACAGTTTTTTATACCTGAACCATTACTGAATTAACTTTTTTTTCAGTTTTTTGAAACAAGAGATGTTCCTGTAAAACCCGTCAAGCAACTCTTCAAATATATCACAGGACTTGACATAATTGATGATGATGTGTTAAGCATTATCTGTACCAAAGATTTGTGGAAAAGCCAGCATTTGACAAATCCCAACAGAAGGAAGTCCTACCATTCTGGTAGTCCTGGAAGAAACTGCCGTTTCAAATGACGAAACCTCCAGCTTATTATGTCCTGGCCACGACATTGGTCAAAGGCGACCAGGGGCGTGCGAATCCATGAGTTGGAGCGGGATGCCTATATGGGTACGAGAGGGAGCACGTATGGTTTTCCGCTAAGCCGGTCGCCTAAGACCAATGTCGTGGCCGCGGCGTTAAAGCGTTAATAGACGTTCGAACATGGTCCACTCCGCACCACGAACTTGGTCCCCTCCGTACCAAATTCGATGGTGTGTTCAGCGGTCCGCCGACATTATTATTATTATTGACGGTGCGGTCGGTTCGATGGTTTTCCCACAGGATTTGGTGCGGTCCGCACCAAGTTCGCTCGTGTGGACGGCGCCACCGCACCGTACAGCGCTTACTTGTAGGTAATTAATTAAAAGTAAACAAACAATTCGTAAATTTTCGGGTATTTATGAAATTTATAGACATAACAGTGTCTCATAAATAATAATGTGCCAAAATGTAATTATTATTATTTTTTTTTTTCAAATATTAGTATGGATAATAATGTTATTTTCTGTTTATGTATGTAATAATAATGTTGTAAACAATGTGACATGTAAAGTTATTGTATTTTATCAATAAAATTTGATTGATTGTAGCGACGATGGTTGCCACAACTAACGCGATTTTAGCTTTTTTGGATAAAATCGGAGGCATATCGACGTGATCACTGTCTGGTAGCACGAAACGCACTGGACCGTTTTTGAACGGTGCGATGGTGTGGCGAGTCGAGCGCACGTACGGACCGGACCAAGTTCGCGGTGCGGAGTGGACCATATTCGAACGTCTATTAACGCTTTTACGGCTCGGCCACGGACACGGAATGAGGGTTTTTGATACTTTTTCTGCCGCTATGGGGAGGTGAGATGGCAGCACTGAGCCGACCGTTTAATGAACTGTCAAAATAAATACGCGCATTTAATTTTCAACATATTTATAGGTTTATTTATTCTGAAAACCATTACTTTAGGCATAGTTGTTACCTAAAATAAATAAATAAAATAGTTCCAAGTCAATTCTCATGAAATTAACAAAGTTAAAGTAATTATTTTTAATACCAGTGACTTTGCGCGCCTGTTTTATAGCTCCGTCTTCAGTTCGATGACCGTGTAATAGTCGCAATCCATTACAAAATCAATTCTCTTCCAAATAAAATAGAATTTCAATATTTTAGGCCCAAGTGCCTATGAATAGTATGAATCTGACAGTTGTCGAGACCAGGTACGTACGGAGCGCCGCCTGGTGGCAGAAAAATTATCGAAAACCCTCATTGCGGCGCGGCAAGCGTTTTTCGTAATCATTGCGTGTGTTCCCAACTAACCAGCGCACGTTGCACGTGGCTGACTGAGAAAACGCTTGCCGCGCCGCAATTCGCGCGTGTCCGTGGGGTTATTCCCACCTGTTACCACCAACTTGACACCAGTGGTAACTGGGATTTTTTTTCATCATCATCATCATCATCAGTGGGACAAAAATCCCAGTAGTTACCACCAAGTACTCTGGTGGTAACAGGTGGGAAAAAATTCCCAGTTGTTACCACTGGTGTCAAGTTGGTGGTAACAGGTGGGAATAACCCTGTCCGTGTGGCCGTTAGGCAGGGCCACTGCCGACTAGGGTACGGACCACAGAACTAAGATGACAAAGAATGATTGACAACGATTAAAAGCATAACCAAAAACGAAACGCAAGTGTGTGCGTAAATTTGTCTATGTGTGCTCAGGAATAGGGTTGCCTACGAGGGGCCGCGCCGAGTGTGCCACTAAGAGGGATGGATATATAGTGAGCGTTGTTGCCATGCGAGAAAAATTACCCCATCATTTACCCTATTACATGAAACAATATTAAAATGTAATATCAAATATGTTTATTTAAGTGGAGTTTTAGTTTCTTAGTGTACCTTATTTAATTTAATTTACGAAATAGTATTTTAAACTGTCATAGATACGTGGCGTTTTTCAAGCAAAATATACATCTTTGCCGAATATCAATTAGATTGCATTTTAACGTATACCAACCGACAGTAGAATCCAAAAAAGAATGTAAGCAAATATGGCTGACATTCCATAGCATCTGACGTGTTTGAAACATATCGTGAAATACGTTCGCAGATATAATTTTAGGTTACCACTATAAATATCAATATTTTTTACTAAAAATGTATGTGAACTCGTTTCAAGTTCGGAATAAAACTACGATTGTGTTTTAAAAGTGTTTTATTATGGAATAATGCAAGTTATTAGGATTGTTTACATTTTTTTGGATTCTACTGACGAATGGTGTAAACGGTTTGCGGACAGCTCATATTGACTAGCAAAGATGCATTATTTACTTAAAAATAATACATTTTTTTTACTTTTAGGTATACACTATCTTCTACCATCCCCGACTCTCAATTTCAACTCGTCAATAATGATATATTTAGTAACTTATCGACATTAAATTAAAAAATATATATAATCATCATCGATTTCATTAGAAGAATGAAAAATTACATGTACCTACTTACCACAAACAACATAGTACATAAACCCTCGATTACCCAAACTAGTTTGGGCAAACTTATTCGGATAATTTAAATAGGATAAGGTAAAATAAAACGACAACGTATATACAAATAACATTTAATTTACTCATAAATAATTAGAATTCTATGGAAAGAAAACATTTGCAAGTGCACCATCGGGCCAAACCACCATTTATACATTACAATAATTTTACGAACGTGGGCAACTATCATACTGAAATTACCCCAAAATTTTGGGTAATTATACCCTCCTTGCCCTGGCATCCCTCGAACAATAACAAAGTCACTGAATTATTTCCCTTTTCCGAGTTAATTATGGCCAAAATGCTTTCTAATGACTAGTATTTTTATCAGTTTACATTTTAAAATGGTTTGCTAACAGTTTCATTTAGAATTAGACTGAAAAACACTATATTTACCTGCGAAAGGTTACGTCAGCAATTTTTCGCTCGTTTCTACTTTTACAGCCTAGTACTTCGCATCGCACCATATCTAGAAGATAAACACAGATGAAATTGTTCAAAATAAGCCTTGGGATAAGTTGTTTGTGTCCACTTTCACATTGAAAACATTTAATTTCACTCCCACCAGACGTAAGTGACGTATTCAACGCATTTGTCTGACACGTAGATGCTAAGTGCCACACAAAAAATAGTGGCACAGTGATAAGGACGGACGATTATCGTTCCTTTTCACTTCCACTAGTTAAAAGTTGAATAAGACCATCCCTTTCGTTCTTGCTATTATTATTACGTTGTCAAATCCATATTAATCCTACATTCATGGTTGCCTATTACAACAGAGCAATTATCTATCGATGTTTGATTGTTTTATCGACAACATGGTATTTTTTATCTTCGTTTTTTGCTATAAGTTTTATAGTACAATGTGAATTGAGGGTGTCGAATTACAAATTGCAAACGTGTGTGAACTTAGCATCTGGCGTATCCCTTAAATTTAACAGAAATAATAAAAATCGTATAGTATCAAAAAAATCTCACAAATCATAGTATGGTCCTTCAAGTTTGTTAAATACACATTCGTACTTAAAATCTGGGAATATGACGGCATTGTACGAATATCGATATTGGTAGTTCAACGTTTAGTCAAGCTCTAGCGTAGCGTGACCATTTATATTTTTACACAAAATATCCTTTAATATGAACTGTTGTGATAAATTATTAGCGCACAGTGATAGGACAACTAACAATTAATGCTAGAAAGTGATAACTTACACGATTTATGCTACTAAATCGACAAAATATCGTTTGAAAACAATCAACCGGCAAATCAGATTTACCTATGAAACAAGTGTTTGCCGTCATTTCTTCGGTGGGTAACAGGGCAATCCTTTACACTACACGATACCACATCGGTTTAATTATTTGTCTAAATTGACTTCTTACTAGAATTAAATATAAAATCACTTTTAAATAACAGTCTCCGTCGAGAAGGCTGATACGGCTGATATGTCACTTCGAAAATTGTTACGCTTTTGGGATTGTTTTCTATCTCTTTTGCACTCGTGTAAAAGTCATATGACTGGTGGCTTCCCTTTCACACGCTTCCTTTCTCTATTAAGCGCTAGCGCGGATTCTAACTTTATGGTACGGACGGAGGCTGTTAAATCAAGAATAAATTTAATTTTACTAAGACCGGCCCGACATGGCTGGTATTGCTCAGTCCCGCCTATTATCCCGTGTTGGGAGAGCTTTAAGATGGCCTCTTTTAAATAAATAAAATCCACGTGCAAAACCAGTAGTGTGCCTGAGGTGTCTGCAGGAGTGCAGGATACTATGAGTATCACGCATTTTATCATATCTATACATTGTAATTATGAATTATAATTATTTAACTCGACTTTTGTACTGAACTATTTTAATTTGTAAGTACCTAGTACAGTCAAGAGCAAAAGTAAGTGATCATTCTTGTTCGATTATAGACCTTATTCTATTGTGATAAGGCACAAGGTGATCACTTACTTTTGCTCTTGACTGTACCTACCCTCTCTTCCCGCCGCGGAACTCACAAGTTCGAGGCAATGCGAGACCCAACAATGCACGACCGAACAATTCGCGTCGACTCGACAAATGCCTGATGCGAACATCGAAAATCCGAGCATCTATCTCTGTCACGCTAATGACATGAATGCGCGCACACCGTCAATGGGTTCCGATTGTTGGGTTATCATTAACTGATTATTATACTTTAATGATGATTCATTTCGTTTATCACGGACGTAAATTCAATGAGGGGTTTTGATTATTTTCCGTCGCTGTTGGGGAGTGAGATGGCAGCACTGTGTGTATGGTATGGTCCAACGAACTCTCAAAATAAATACGCGAATTACATTTTCTATATAATATATCTTTGGGTGACTTTGAGCCTTCTTATGAGGCCCATTGTAAGCGGCCACGTTTCAGTACCGTATGTCATCACTGGCAACACACACTGATTAAAGACTTTCGTCTTCAAACACTGCGGAATATTGGACGAAAATGTGTCGTAGCTTCCCGAACGCTGCCCAACCGAGTCGGATTCGACGATTGACCTCTTTCTCGAAGTTGGACCTACCTAACTGAATAGTAATTTTCTTTAGTACCAGTGATTTCGCGCCCCTGTTTTAGAACTCAATCTTCAAATCGGCGACAGTTTTCTAGTCTTAATCCATTACAAAATCAATATAGTTCCAAATACAGTAGAATTTCGATATTTTATGTTCAGTACACTGGTACTGAACAGCTGTCAGATTCACTGGAATCTGACAGCTGTTTGGACATCACGCCTACGTAGCGCCACCTGGTGGCAGAAAAATATAGAGAACCCTCCTTTTCGATCAACTATCAACCAAATCCACTCAATCTAATGAATGAACGCCGATTTTTTGTTGGGTCGTGCATTGTTTTGCCGCGCGTTGGTGGCCTATCAGCAAGTGACACTAGTGACAGCTTAGTGACAGTGACACTGACTGACATGAGTGTCATGAGTACATGTACATGAGTCATTCTTGATTCTTGTTTTGTTCTATCTAACCTAACTCTCGATCTCATTTCTTATCGTAAGAAAATATTGAATAAGAAATTAGAATATAGTTGAATATTGCAAAAAAAATTGGTGCTGTTTCTTAAAAGCCACAAATTTATCTGTACGAAACACTAGTGAAATTAAATTGTATCATACAATAAACTTTAGTGTACAAGTTGTTGTTGTTTAGTGTTTGTACTTAAGTGTAAAAGTTTGGCTGGGCCAATGATAAAATTGATGAATACATTTTAACAAAGGAGGTAAAGACTAAAGTGAATTTCTCACTGGCCCACCCTTTATATTCAAAATATCTTTTCTGAAGTCGCTGAGACGATCCTGGCACAAGAAAATGGATTTAAAATACGATTTCTGCGTAATGCCGGAAGGTCTTGTAGAAAGTATACAGCTTAAAAGTGGTGTAAGAGTAAATGCAGATGGACAATTTGCTACAGATAGAGGACTGGAAAATGTAGATGTAAACCAGATGGATGTTCAAGAAGACACAGTTTTGTTAGACTTTGTTGAAGATTTTACATTTGACCAACATTTGAATCATCCAATAGAACCCAGAGATAAAGTGTATCATTATAAAAAAAAAGCTAAACAAAGAATTAAACATACAGCTTCCTCAATAAATGGAGAAGAGCATGAACACATTTACCCCCCTTTTGACACATTTGATAGACAAACTGCTAAAATATTGCAAAGTATTGTATCTTTTAACAGTTGTTACACGGGAGAATTTGGAAAAATTATAGGTAAAGGAGCTAATTCGTATGTCATACATGTTTGGATCCGTAGAAAGTTTTACCCACCATGGTATCCAGGCCCTAAGTTTAACAGACTATTCCCAAGTTGGAAATCAGAATATAATGTAGTCAAAGTGTACAAACTGAGTGAAGATTTAGGGAAAAATGAGAGGATATTTGAAAAGGTTAAGAAAGAAAAACAACACTTACTTTTACTGAGGCAAGCAAAATGCAATGTCCCAGAAGTGATCAGATCCTGTCAAAATGTTTTAGTTATGAGCATTGTGGGAACAGATTGTAAAACTGCGTCATCTATAACTACAGTTCCTTTGGAATTATGTCAAGAATTGTATTACACCATTATCAAGCACATGGAAATGTGGTATAAGACCTTACATTTGGTTCATGGTCAACTGTCTTCTAGAAATATTCAATTTTGGCAAAATAAAGTCTATTATATAGGCTGGTCTCATTCTGTAAAGAAAGAACATTCTTTTGCTTTGAAAAAGTTGATGAGAGATTGCATTTTTGTTACAAAGGTGAGATTTTTTTAACCTGCAACTTTACATCCATACCAAGATATGTAATGTATTTTTTTAACTGAATGCAATAATTTTATTGGCTGCTATATTATTATAGTCAGTGTGTAATTTTTATACAGGGTTACTTTTTCACTGGCAATAAATTTTACCATATCATTGGTATTGATAATAGAACATAATATTTCTATTTTATCATTTTTATTTATTTATCTCATGCAAATGCGACATAATGGTCGCACTAATTACAAGGCGTCAACGGTGCGGTTTGACGATGGCGGCGGGAAGCGGTGATCCAACCCGCCATGCCGCGCGCGATAACATTTTAAACAAAGTTGCCAGTTCATGCGTTTTACTAGTTATGCACTTCGATAGATATGTAAGGCGTCCACATGTCTTGTTTAGGTGTATTTAGACCAAACGAGCATTCACTCATTCTATCCCCCACTCTACGAAATCAACGAATTTCGACGAATCACGTTTTGTGTAACGAACGAATTTCGTAGAGTGGGGGATAGAAAAGCGAATGCTCGTTTGATTTCAATGCACCTTTAGATTTGCGGATAAGTTCAAACATTAGTATTTTAGTTTTTTGTTAGTAAAAGCTAGTTTTTTCTATTTTGGACTACTATTACGTGTGTTGATTAAAAAATAAACCTGTACAGGGTGTTTTTTTTTTGACCGTTCAAATTCTACGTAGTGAATGTGTAGGTCATACTCACCAACTTTTACTATGGGGACAACGTCGAAATCGCGAAAAAAAAATCAGCTGTTTCATACAAATTGGCGGCATTACGCCGGCCGAAATGTATGAAACAGCTGATTTTTTTTTCGGGATTTCGACTTTGTCCCCATAGTAAAAGTTGGTCAGTATGACCTACACATTCCAGGGTGTCCACTTTCTGGAAAGTCAGGTAAAAGGTCAGGGAAGCTCATAGTGGTCATGGAAAGTCAGGGAAATGATTTGGAAGTCAGGGAAAAAATTGGCACCAAAGAAAAAAAACAAAAAGTATTGAATACAAATGATTTCTTGGTTTGGCCACATCCATGACAGCAAAGATGGATTCCCAGTAGGTTGTGATTTTAAGGCAACTTAGAATTGTCTCTTTAGATTTTTTATGTTAAAAATAACACCCAGTGATTGCTAATGATGGATATCTTCATGCTCTAGCTGACCCTAATAACCTAGAGTATGGAAGCATTTTGTTTCAGAATGGGAGGGATCTACATTATGATTAAATATATCATAATTAGATTTCTCGTTAGGTGTGTTTTTTTTTTAAATTAAATCGTAGTGATTTTATTACAGTGATAACTGATGAGAGTGATGAGTAAACTGTTAAAACTTAAACATATTGTTTTGACCTCCTTTGGTTCCATATAGCCGGATCCGAAGTCTTTCATCTTTTGTCTGGCGAGGGCAAGACATTCGCACGGGTTCCCTCTATCTGGCATATTTTTATTGTCCGAAACGCTCAGGACATAACAGACTTGGCATAATATTAATGAGGCAGAAACATCACTTGGCATAAATTACAATATTTCGAACATTATTTTGCCCGAAACTATCTTGGCATATTATTATTTACGCCGAGTGTTATAAGACAGAGTTAGATTTGCATATTTTTTTTTGGCATAGCCACATGTTCGAAACGTACCTTGCATGCATTTTTCTTCAGGCAGAATTAGTTGTGAGGGTGAAAATTTCTGTAGTGAGCGAGCGAAGCGAGCGAACAAAACCTTCCGGGGCAGATCCGACTCGGATAGGTTAGGTTAGAAGACTAAAGAATAATATGAATAATTCTATATGGCATAAACTATGTAGTCATAATGGGCTTTGTGCAGAAACTGTTGTGGCATTCTCAACTTTAGCCTATTTCGTTGTGGCAGATTTCGAGTTGTTCGAATATTATGTGAGCATAATTTCAATGCTCCTATTTATGATGAGGCATAATCTGGGTTACGTAAATACTCAAAAGGAGATACAAAAAAATATGTTTTCATCGAAAACCTTGAACTATATTTTTTCAAGTTACCTATTTTGTGTAATTTTGAATACTTGCAGCGAAAGTGGTAAAAATGTCATTGTAGAATGAAAATTTGGTCAGGGAAATTTTCTGAAATGGTCAGGGAAAAGTCAGGGAATTTTTTTTGGGTTTAGTAGTGGACACCCTGCATTCACTACGTAGAATTTGAACGGTCGAAAAAAAAACACCCTGTATAATTTTTCAGTGGTGGTTTTATAATGACTCTATTGTCTCAATTTTGTTTATGTTATGTCAAATCTTTTTTTCAGTTTTTTGAAGCAAGGCTAGTTCCAGTGAAATCTTCCGAAAAGCTGTTCAAATATATCACAGGCCTGAGTGAGATTAACAAGTCAGTGTTGAACATGATTCAGACCAGGGATTTGTGTAAGAAGCATTTGACAAACCCCAACAGAATTTCCAATCATACTTGTGACCTGAGAAGGAGCTATCGTTTTAAATGATCCTTATATTATTATGTATATAATATATTGAACTGCAAGTGATTTGATATATGTGGTGATCAAAACATGAAGAACAATAATTAAGTGACTGTATCTTATAGTCGACATATCTTTCTAAATAACTAAGAATCAAACAGCAATTCAAAAAAATTAGAGGACCATTGAACAGTCCTGATCTCATGAAACATGATTTATTAAGCCTTTGACAGCTATGTTAAAGCTTTAAAAAATTTCGAAACTTACATAATTATTTATTTATAAATTGATTTGGTTTTGTTTTTTATATGAAAGATGTTGCCAATACCCATTAAAGGGTTAACTTCAGTCAGCCCTCAACAGTCTTTTAACAGTGTATTATCTCTAATAACTACAGAAATAAAAACTGTTAAATTGTACTTAAATCCATTTTATTCTTACACTAATATCTTCCACCTCTGTCTCTATCCCTTCTTTCAATCTCGCGTCTCTCTCTTCTCTCCCTATCGCGTTCCTTTTCTCTTTCCCGCTCCTTCTCTCGTTCCCGCTCCCTCCGTTCTCGTTCCCGTTCTCGCTCGCGCTCGCGTTCCTTTTCCCTTTCTCTGTCTCGCTCTCGCCGCCGTTCCCGGTCTCTGCTGCGTGATCGCTCCCGTTTGCGATCTTTGTTGCGACGTTCGCGGTCACGTGATCTGTAATCATAATTATTTTTAGTACCTTTCAACCTTCAGAAACCTAAGCCTTGATGAAATATCTTGGGTCTCTGGCCCACACGCTAGCAGCTAATTAAGCAAAGTTGGACTTTGATTAGTTCCGCCAAAGTTCACACTATGCCCTGAATGGATGGTAATGAAAGAAGAAAATACTCTTGCAACACATTCAAACTCGTAGAAAATACTCTAGTAACCATGTGTGTCGACATTAACCAAATGGTTCAGTCAGTGGTAACTGAGCATTTACAACATTTTAATAAAAACCACCTAGGGTTTTTATTATATTGAATTCAAATAAAGATTGAACAAAAATAAGCTTCTTATATGTATTTATATCTGGTTATTCTGAACCTCAGAACATTTTTTAACATGTTCGCCTCCGGTACTGTTTCACTAAGTGCTTATACTATGCCGCTCCAAATTATCTGATAGAAATCCTATGCCAGTGACACGCATGTGTGACCGAAAAGATTGTACTCCTATGCCGGTGACACAGCACTGTGTCAAAAACGTTCGTATTTCGATGCCACTGGCATAGGAGTGAGACCTTGATTAATGCTAGTGGCATAAGAATAAGATTACTTTGATCACGTATGTGTGTCACTGGCATAGGAGTACAGTTTTTTCGGTCACATATGTGTCACCGGCCTCGAACGTGTTAATATATGGCATTGTATAATTTCATAATTTTTCGTTTTCGTTTTGAAGGGAAACCAGAGTTTAAAAATAGGTTTAATACATGCCGTGAAGAACTTGATAACTCGAGATATTTTGTTGAAGGAAAAGAAATTTTTATTTATGATAAATTTAAGAGTTCAAATTTCTTCTAACTTTCATCTCAAGTTATCAAGTTCTTCACTCCATGTACAGATTACAACACTATCTGTACATGTAATGTACAGATAGTAGGACTTGAGTTCTATATGCAGGACTCAGTAAGTACTAAAATAAGAGCTCAACTCACAAGTTAAAGGACTCTGTAGCCTTTAAAGCTTGACAGTCCTGTAAAATTCAGAAGAGTCCTAAAATGGGACATAAAGAAATTGAGTCTTTAACAACACGAATATTTAACCAACATTTACTATCAAATACTGGAGGTATTGCTTATAAGAATTAGTATCTAGTAAATTGCTAAAATACAACTCAAAGTGAACAAAAATGATTCTGAACCTTTCTCTCCTCTTGTCTCTATCCCTCCTATCCTTGTCTCTTCTGTTTTCTTTGGAATCTGGGTCATTGTCGTCGTCAGAGGGCATGTCTTCATCCAAGTCATCATCGAGGGCCGATACTTTCGGCTCCAGCTCGTTATTCTCTTCCAGAACATGTCGTTTCTGTATCCTCGGCAAAATCACGTCGCACAAACGTTCTTCGCGAAGCAGCTCGTCAATGAATTCGTCTACGTGCACTATCTCATACTGTCCCTGACGATTCTGGCGCCTCAATTTGCGATTATCATTGAATAAAGGCTCCAGATATTTGTAACAGTCTACGGACGTCCCTGTTAGCCTCATGTAGAAAGCACCCAAAGCACGAACATATTTAAACTCCTCATTCTTAATGAACTCTACCACAATGTCTTTTTCAGGTTGGATTTGTAACATTTTGAGAACTAAACACAGAAAAGGAGTCGGGTAAATAAAACCCCCGTGCACGCCGCCGACGTAGCGTAATTCCATAGCTTTGTCCACCAACAACTCTGCTGTGAGGGCGAAACATTCTTCTTTCCAATATTTCGAATCGTAAATACGTGCTCTGATTATTTTTTCTATTAAATATTGAGGATTTGTGCCGCGGATTGATTTCGCGTCCTTTACCGTCCGGTTCGCCATTTTTACTGTTTTTGACAGCTAATTAAAGCGATGTATACACGAACGAGTTAAATCGGTTCTTATTCGAAAAAACTAAAAAATGTAATATGTTATTTTAATTATAAATAATTACTATTAATTCGCAAACAATATTTGAGTTCTTATCTGACTAATATTATATCTAAAACAAAATTGTGTATTTAAACGTTTAGGTCAGTCTTATATCCATAGACACGTCGTGCTTAATTTTATGATTTACATATTGTGTATGGCTTGAGAACTAGAAACCATTATGCATTTTTTTTAAGATTACAAAGTTTATTTTACTGTTACTGTTGTGTTAAACAAATTTTATGTAAAAACCTATAGTTGATACGTAATGAAAGTCTAAACATTATACTTTTATTTTGAATATCAAGTCTTAATTTTTTCTATGATCACGTATTATGGGGTAAACGGAATTTACTAATATTTTTGACTTGACAGTCAACTGTCAAATCGAATGTGACTTCAAGTTCGCGCTCGGGCTTTGTAAACGGTCGCTGTTCAAAATATTTTCAATATTTTCATTGGATATCACTTGAATTGGACAATACTTTATCGCGTGAATCGTGCCGCGTAT